>LOEQ01009614.1:35190-48502 GCA_001685075.1 Bramus lutescens
TGGTGAGCTCCCATTAGATCAGCCCCATTGTCTCAGTGGGTGGATGCACCCCTCATGGTTCTGAATTCCTTGCTCATGATCTCCTTCCTTCTGCTTCTCATTTGGACCTTGGGAGCTTAGGGGCTGGAGAGATGGCTCACAGGTTAAGAGCATTGCCTCCTCTTCCAAAGGTCCTGAATTCAATTCCCAGCAACCACATGGTGGCTAACAACCATCTGTAATGGGGTCTGGCGCCCTCTTCTGGCCTGCCGACATATACACAGACAGAATTGAGGTTATTTTAGTAGGCTCAAATTGGTTTATCAGATTTTGTTAAGCTCCTTTTTTTTTCTATAAATGGTAAACAATATCAACTTCAATCATCATGAAAATTGTTCTATATGAAGTAGTTTCCTACTTCAAAATATCTTCTATCATACTTGCTTTTCTTTTACACTTATCTTTTTGCTTAGACAGAAAGAAATTTACATTTTGTTTTTAATTGATCTTTAGAAAAAATCAGATCTAGCCTAACATATCAAAAAGTTGAATCTCTGTATTTTTTCCAAAATGGATTTAAATGATGAACTTTTGTTAAAAATCTTTCATGTCCGTCTTCCTCTGCTATGTGAGGACATCATGATACACATGAGAAACAGGTTCATCAACAGACACTGAATTAGTAAACATGTCGATATAGGAACAATTGGTGCTGGACAAATGTCTATATTCTGACAATTATGTTTTAAATAAATGCTGATAGGCTAGTAGGCAGACAGGAACTAGGCCCGTCAACGAGAACAGGAGAATTCTAGGAAGGAGGAAGCCCATTCCTCTGCAGTCCTGTCCAGACACAGAAGAAGCAAGATGTAACTATGCCACTGAAAAAGGTACTGAGCCATGTGGCTAAGACAGATAAGAATAATGAGCTAAAATACGTTATAAGAGTAAATAAGAAGCCTGAGTTAACGGGTCAAGAAGTTTACAACTAATGTAGACCTCTATGTGATTTCTTTGGGACTTAATGACTGTGGGAACCAGGTAGGACAGAAACCCCAACAACAAACAATAGAATTATTTTGTTGTTGTTTAATAAATCAGTCTACAGCCCTAATGGATCTGCCTAGATTGGCCTTATTCTGAGTACATTATCCATTTGCTTATCACATACAAACTATATATAGTATTCTAATGTTTATAGTATGACCTAATAAATAAAATCATATATATTTTAATATAATATCTTAAAATATTACATGCTTATATTTTTCATGTATGTATATTTAAAAATAATTTTATATCTTTTTTTCTGGAGGCAAGTTCTCTTTAGTGCCCTGGACTGCCCTGGAACTCTCTTTGCAGCACTGGCTGGCCTTAAACTTACAGAAATCTGTTGCCTATTTCTCTGGGGAGCTGGGATTAAGATGGCACCACCTTGTCTCATTTCTTGAATGTTAGTCAAAATCCACAGCATTTTACAATGTTTTCCAGAGTTCTTGGTCTTTTATAAACATTAATGTATCCATTTTTCTTCATATATTTATCTCTTGATTTACAGATTTTCTCCTGTAATATTATTATCTTTGAAATTTCAAAATACGCCTCATCTTTTCTTTCTAGGGTATTACTGAGAATATTTGTTATCTAACACTTGCAGATTTATTATTTATACTTCTTACAAAGTTGTGAAATTACATCACTGTTATAAAATTTGTAATGGTATAACAATTGCTTTAGCTGTGAAATCTTTTATCCCATGTTTGGAGATACTTTTCTCAAATTCAACTGTTATCAACAATCCATGCCTATTATTACTGTCATCTCTTAATTTAAATACCAACCTATAAATTTGGAGGAGTATATACATCCAAGCCATATAAATTTTCTTTTTATCCCTACCTGATACTTAATGATTTAACATAGATTTATAATTAATTATGTTCATTATTTAAATATATTCATTTTACTCTTTGGTTCTCCATAAGTTTATTATAAATGTCATATCTTTATGTATGTGGTATTTAATATACTTAAATTTCTCTGGCTCATTATTTTCATCTTACTTCTGCAAAGTAAGTTACTTCATAGCCAAGGGAGATTGAGATTATATTTTATTCTACCTTACTTGAGAAATGACTAATATAATAATAAATAAATAATAAAATAAAAATAAATAAATAATAAATAATAAATAAATAATAAATAATAAATAAATAATAAATAAATAATAAAAAATTATTTTAATTTTTTAATTGAAAACCTGAGAAAATGAATCACTGATCATGTAGGCAATGAAAAAAAGTTACTGAAGTAAAATTCTCATAGATCTTTTGCTTTTCTTAAACAGTTGGTTGTTGGCCTAAGAAAGTCCATGGAAATTATCCATCCAACCCTTGATGTCACCAAGATTAATGCTTACTGTCCACATACTGACAGTGAGGGCTCACTGATGTGGGATTTCCCTCTGCAAATATGTTTTATTACCATTGGTTAATAAAGAAGCTACATCAGCCTCTGACAGAGCAGTGTAGAACCAGGTTGGAAGACATATTTATACAGAGTAGGTAGAGTCAAGGTTATGCCATGCAACTGCCATAGGAGAAAGACTCCACCAGAAGCTTTTTGTTAAACCATGAGCTTCATGATAAAATAAGAAATAATAGAAATGGGTTAATTTAAGATATAATATATAGATAGGAATACAGCTAAGCTACTGGTCAAACAGTATTGTAATTAATATAGTTTCTCTGTGATTATTCAGATCTGGACAGCCAAGAAATGAACAAGCAGTCTCTACTTATACCTCACTGCTGAGGCAATACCCATGCAACCCACTGAACATGGAGACGTTAAGTTGGTGTCTGGTGCCTGGATAGAACCTTCTTCCCTATTTTATATTAATTTTAGTAGGAGACAGTCATCCACATGCTATAAAAAGAGAAACATAAACACCAACACAGCTACAAAAACTTTGATATGCTAGGACATGGTGACACAAAGCCTCTGGGAATATCCAACCAATATTTAACTTTGTTTAATGCTTTGTTTAACTCATTCAATGAGATAAAACACATACTTAAACACTGCTTGGGAGCCAAATAACCAAAGTCTAGATTGACCAGAGGCCTCGAGCAAAACCAAATAATAATGGCTTTAAAAGCAAAACAAACAAAATAAGTAGTGATAAAAATGAATCCTAATAAAATTCTGCTGTACTCATTGGTCAGTGCCTTATTCAGCCATCATGATGGTATCTTCCTCCTGCAGCATATGGGAAA
This sequence comes from Bramus lutescens, assembly GCA_001685075.1. Classification (NCBI taxonomy): domain Eukaryota; kingdom Metazoa; phylum Chordata; class Mammalia; order Rodentia; family Cricetidae; genus Bramus; species Bramus lutescens. Next base: position 38,448 of record LOEQ01009614.1, read on the forward strand.
AAATACAATGACTAAGAGTCAGACAATATACTTACACACAACACACACGCATGCACACACACATGGATGGGGGCACGGAGACAGACACACTGGAACACACAACTCTAAATACAATGTCTCCATCATATGCCTGACCTCAGGCTTCAGGGAATTCATGGAAAAGGAAGCAGAAAAAGTGTAAGAACTAGAACTGATGGAAGACAGCAGCAGAAAGAGATCTTTTATGCAATCTGAGAAAAGGTCATATGAACTCAGAGAGAATTAAAGAGCAAGCACCAGGGCTACATGATCTGTACCAGGTCCTATGTGTATTTTGTGAATAAGTGGGCCTCTGATTTTCATGCCTTTTCTTGGGGATCTTTTCCTTCCATAGGTTTGCCTTGTTCAACTTTGAAGTAATGATCTTTGTTTTATTTCATTTTATTTTGTTTTGCAATATTTTGTTATCTCTTAGAAGCCTGTTCTTTTGTAATACAAGACAGAAAGTAAGTTAGGTGGGAAGTAACTGGCAGAAGTAGAGGGCGGTAAAACTGTAATCAGAATCTGTTTCAGAAAAGAATCTGTTTTCAATAACAGGCAAGAATTAAAAAAATATGTAAAACTTTGAGTCTAATTTGTGTTGACCAGTGGTTACTGGGCACATGTCTGCCCATCAAGTCGTTTATAATTCCTTCCAGCACCATGAGCAGAAGTCATCATGAATGAAAATTCTAGTTAGTTATGAGCTCAATTTCTCCATTTTAATGGTATAAGTAAGTGATATGAACTTAAGATCAGGTTGTAGAGGGCAACCCGTAATTTGGGCAATAGACTGTGGTTTTGGAGAGGAGGAATATAGGGAACCAGTGTAGCCATGTGACCCTTCTTGGCACTGGAGAGCTTACTAGATGTATAAGACTTCTTGTCTTCCCTAATTGTGACTGCATTTAAGTTCTATTCATATAGGTATATTCTTAGGATGCTTCTACAGTAGTGCGTTTCCATGTGTCTTTTAAATAAGGCTTTAATGTGAATTGTTTCTGCTCGTATTTCCACCTTCACCAACTCTCCAAAACACAGCAAGGTGATGTGTATACGAACTCACAGAGATTATGACAGCACCATATACCCAATTTCAAAATCAAAAAGCTATTCAAGTATGAAGAAGAGGACCTGTACAAAAAGTTCCAGCTTTAAGGAAGAAGCTATAACTTGTTTGATACCTGTTGATAAGGAGAAAATCAGTAGAGGGACACTTGGTATATTGAACACACTTCTCTTCACACTCCAATCAGAAAAATGCAAAATAGAATCTATGCTTTTGTTTTATTTTGGTATCTTTTAATCTGATTTTATTAGTGTGTTTTGACTATGAAGAGTAAAAAAGAACTATCTAAATTTATAACAGAATAATGTGATAGCCTAAGATGATTAGAGAAAATATTATGGAACAATTTTCAAAACTCATCTGACAGTGAGAAAATCTCCAGAGGGCTTATCAAAAAATTCGAAATTGTGTGAAACCAAAGAATAAAAGAAGTTTCTGTGCTCCAGGTAAAGGCCTGGGATGATGCTGTGACCATACATTGGTTAGATTGGGATCCTAATGCTATGATTGAGAATAAGAAAGGCTTTGCTTTTCAGAATATTTTAAAGTAGAGAAGACTGATGATCATTCACAACTTCTCTAAGCAAGATTTCAGTGGCACAAACTGAACTTCATGGCCTTAATGGGTCTGTTGTGTTGGCAACCATTGTGGCCCTTTGAACCTATGTGATATTGCATCTGCCATAAAAGTGTATATGAACGAAATTAATTTCTGTCACTATCACTTTTGATTTTTCACATTCAACCATAGTTGATACTCTGTCAAGAAGTAGAAATTCTGACACTTATTACATATTGCTAGCATTAATTGCTAGTTTCATGTTTGTATTTGTTTGTTTTTCTAATGCATTTTCCCTTAACCTTAGGCTAATCTTTGATCATTGTTTTTGATATAATATAAATACTGAATAACAATGGCACTTCAAATATGAACTCTGTCTTTAGCTATAATTTCAACTGTGAAATAGTACAGATGAAATATGTAAGTGGCAAGTCTGGGAGTGCATAAGGTCCAGTCATAAATTTCAATTCCCCGTTAATGTCTTTTTATGTAATTCCCATGCACAATGCACAGTCAAAATTGTTCTGGCATTATTGATAAACTAATATGCTATTGAATTATAGAATTCCCTGAAAGCCAAAAGTTTCTAAGAAAATGATAACGATGTGATACTATCTTGAAGAAAATTAGACATGCTTTGATAACTCAAAATAACAGATTTGACATTATGTGAGATAAAATATTTCAGTCATACATATAAACAAAAAGTATATATTTTATATACATGTGGAGGAAACAACAAATTTAATACAAAGTATTCATTGATAGATATAATACTATCATTTCAGAGAAGTATGTGAACCATGTAATAGGAGATCCATTCACACGTTTGCATCAGTTCTCACCCATCCAGAGTAATAATAGCAATAGACGTATTTTTTAGAGTACAGTTTACACACTGTCAGCATCAACATTGTTACAAAGCATCTCAATAAAATAACTATAATATTAAGCACTCAAATTATTTATAATGAAAAACAAAAGTAATTCATACTATTATGCATCTTTTGTAGAAGATGTGTGAAAATATGTATGTTCACCCCAAATAAAGACGGCAGTAAAACCCAAAGCGTTTATTCTTTTCCAGTCAAACTTGATGAACAAGTGAGTCTACTGTGTTTTCTCATGGAAACATGGGCGAAACACTTCCTGAATATTCTAGTTTCTAGAATGAAGAATTCTGCACAACTAAGAAGACACCAACTCTTAATTAACTTTCTGCCTCATATTTATTCTTGCATTGTAGAAAAAGCATCTAAAATTATGCCAGGAGAGATTATGCTAGGATATAACGATGAGTGTAATATTTGAATTTCATTTCATAATTGATCCAGCTCCTTCCATTTGGGAATGTTAATAATCTAACTACCACTATTATAGACTTCAATGTAGACGTCATAGTCTTGCAACTTACCAGAGCAGCTTGCTCCAATATTTTTATATCTATACCTAAATTTATCTCATCTATCTATCTATCTGTCTGTCTGTCTGTCTGTCTGTCTGTCTGTCTGTCTGTCTGTCTGTCTGTCTGTCTATTTATGTGGAACAATGCTGTTCTGTAGAACCTGGAATAATGAAGACTTTCACAGAATATTAGTGAAACTTTTACTCAGTTTTCACATGTCCCAAAGTAACACTTTCTAGAAAATAATTGATAAGTTTGGGTCACTAAAGTGAAATTTGATGTTTGAATCCTTTTATATAAGGAGATCAAGAGCAGAAGAGAAATACATACATATATACATACATACATATATATATATATATATATATATATTTATCACTCACTCAGTAAGTAACATTTTGTTTGAGAAACAGAGCTCAGGTAAGTATAAATCATACATTTTTTTTCATAATGCAATTTTGTAGACAAGTTCCATTCCTTAAATGAAGGCAGGAACTAAACAATAAATGATTCAATCAGAACATGGATATCCAAATACATGCTAAAATATTTCATTGAAACCAAATTCTATTAAATATTTTTGAAATATAGTTCAATGAAAAATATTAAAATAAATATATATAGTTACCTGAGAAAGCAGCATTCATATATACACACGTTCACTTTTGTGAAGCTCAGTACCTTGATCTGAGTTACAAGAAAACTTTTAGAATAGTGACTTTCAGGTGTTCATGCCATAGCTCACTACATTTACAGAACAGCTTTTTGCCATTCTATAGTTTAATGGCAATGCAGATTCTGTCTGTCCAGTTCCCATCATGTGGTACAGACTGGTATATATCTCATTCCAGAAATTTTATATAATGTTATCAGCTATAATCTTAAAAATTATACTGAGAATGGATGAAAACATGGATGTATGGCAACCATTTCAAAAAAGCATATGACCATATATAGCCCACTAGGCAGACAAACGAGTGAACACCTTCATTTCAACCCCATAGATAGGAGGATTCCTAGCACTCTGATGATGAAGCTGCTACCAGCCTATTATCTGATCACCAGATACCAGCATCCACAGAAACACCTAGAGGATGAGAATTCCAGGTTCTGCATCTTTTGTTCCAAATCACTATGGCCTACCTTAGAAGATTCCTTTCTGAGAATGCATAGTTTAAATACCCTCCATTTGAAACTGTATATCTAATAAAGAAGAATCATAAAACAATGACATATTTTTCATACTTGAACTATGTTTATAGTAATGAAAAAATTAGTTACTATTATTTTGTTTGCATTTTCATAAGGATCACACTTTCAGATGAGGTTTTATAAGGTATTAGTCTAAATAACATTATATACAATAGTTTCAAAGAAAAAATACTACTTTCTGCGATTTTCATTTAGTTATTAAGGACCTTGTGATTTACCTACAGGTTTATTTTGTACAGCGGTATAAATGGACAGCTTTTAAAAACAATCTGTTCTTTTCTAGGGAGATGCCTTAAAATTTAAATCATATCTGAGAAAATTGTGCCTTTTCCCTCATGCTGCGTTAGTACTTTATAAAGTCACTCACAAATATTCTGCAAATGGAAGTCAGCATTTATAAATGACTTCTGTGAGGGTAACAATTATAAATGTACTTTAAGAAAAGGGACTTAAGAAGTGAATATATCACTCTGGAAACTCTGAAAGCTAGTCCCTCAGCTAAGGTATTTTTAACGTTTTTATTCTCATAAGATGCATATACAAATGTATATTATTTAAATATTTTCAATAATGAAATTCAGCATTTAAAGTATACACCCAATATGGTAGCATCATTGTTTTAGACATTGCAGTTGTTCTTTTTCCAGAATTTTATTTTAATTTCAAGAATGAAATTATTCTAAATAATGTCTCCACTCTTATCTCTCAGCCCCTTATATAAATCCTCATAATGCTGAATTGAATTTTAACAAACATGCTAAGATAATGGAATTATACCAGTCATTTTTATTATTTTCAACAATATAAAATAGATTAAATATTATTTGAATATCTAAATGAAAATATTTAATGCAACAATCATATCTATTTAACTAAATATGCATCTATGCATATATTTCTCATTCAAATAAGTTAAGGTGGTCTCCTTGACACAAACACCTTATCAATATCATTTAAGTATTTTTTCTTGTTATTATAAAAATGCATTTTATTTCATTTGTCAAATGACATTAATTTTCTTAATGAAGATATTATGTTTTTTAAGTAAGTCCCTAGATTATTCCAGATAAAGCAAATTAATTAACATCTATTAGTGAGTCTCACATACAAACACACCTAAGCATGGTTTTCCAGTTATTTTTTTGGGGTTGAAAAACTTATCCTTCCCTTATTAGCTATATCAATGAGACTTAGAATTATTTGAGTCCCATACTTTCTGTGGTTTGTCGTTCTTCAGAAATAGATGTTTTTTGTTGTTCCTAAACAATAGGATTCATCTGGGGAATTTTAACATCTTGTCTTCCATTGTTTTTTCTACAAGGTACCATGCTGGTACCTTTTTGTATTTATTTTTGATTGTGTATACAGCCGAAATTTCTTTGGACGTCATGCTAGGCAAACTCTATCACTGAGCAACCCCCTATAGATGTTATTTTTACTTTTATGGATGCATTCAATGGGAATTCATTTTTCATGTGAAGGACAATAATAGATTTTTCTATAAGAATAAGCAATCATCATGCAATAATTTACCAATTTACTCATCATTTTCTTATTGTTGGATTAGATTTAAAAATCTTTGTAAGTATAAATGCTAAGAATAGTGATAATAATTGTAGAGGTATTTTTCAGTGGTCTATAAGCATTTTATATTGTTTGTATCATACAAGAGTATGCTGAATTTTGTAATTTTTAGCCATCTGCCTGCTCACTATGGCTCCTCTCCTGTCACATCACTCTTTAAAGAATTCATGACCTCTTTTATAATATTTGAATCCAATACTTATTCCCTTATGTACATGTGTTTAGGGCTGACCATTTAGGACTAGATAGCTTACCAAGGATTTTGTCCCTAGAGAAGATGTTCTCTCACTTTCAGCAATCATTGATTTGATCCTTTATAACTATTCATAAAGTTGAGGCCTTATTTGCATGTAACTTTTCATAAAATTTCAAGGAAGAATTTGTTGATCATTTTTCCAATTGAATATTTAATTATATTACACTTCTATTATGGAATGATTTTTCCAATTTATCCATGATAATTTAATATTTGAGAATATGATGTAAATGAGAAATAGTTTGAGGCATTTAGACGTTTTAGTAGTCATTATAACACAGAAATCCTAAACATTCTATTGATTTTTATGCAGTTTATTTATCCAGACATTCACAGGACCGTGTCTTAGTAATTTCAATTTTTTCACTATGATTTTATTTAATGTCTGAGAATAAGCAAGTGGGGCCATGAACTGTAAATCCCAACTGTTAGCTCTAATGTTATGTTGTTGAAATAAAAAAGTTTGGAAAGAAAATACTGATGATGTACACCTTGAAAATGACAGTTCAGAAAATAAAACTGTTTAAAAAATATTTTGTACCCACAAACTGCCTTTTCCTGGGCTTTGTGCTCTTTCCCTCCACTTTCTAGTTGGATGTACAGTGGGGATTTCTTTGGATACCTGGGTCATCCTGCGTAGTGGGAAAGGATGTAAACCATGCTAGACTTTCTTTAAAGGGCCAGAGTTCTAGAATTCTGTCATGATACAACCACATTGCCAGTATCCAGAAGCTCTGAGAGAGCTGCTGCAGTGACAGAAGTAGACATCTTAGCATCAAGGCAGAAAAAGTGACATTTCACAGGGTGTTCATCTTACCTGGGAAACTTGAATTTAGAAAACAACATGGAGTCATGAGGAAATGAGAAAACCTAACCACTGTACACTCAGAAAGAAAATTGTTTGTGAATTCTCGAGGGCCAGCTTTTGATAACAGAAAGTAAGTATGCAATAGACAGGGAACCAAAGTACACTTCAGTCTGTATGTTAGATTCGTATAAAAACAAAGTGCTCTGTATTTTAAAGTTCCAGTATTAACCAAAAGTACAGAAAAATGTGTTAACATAAATATTAAGTTTACATTCTTTTCTGATACATTTGAAACCTATCTTTACTATTTGAACTAAAAATAATTAAATTTTTTACACATAATTTTTTTTACTAATTTTATCATACACAAAAGAATTCAAATTTCTGTGTGTTTTATACATACATATATATTACTGAAACAAAACACACAGAACCTAAAAATTTGTATATAAATGTTATTATAATATAAGAATAACAAAAGAATATAGGTAGTGCTATATTACATATAATAAATGCTATTTCTTCTTAAAAGATATTGGGGCAGGGTAAATCACCTAGAAGAAGTGAACTATATAATATAAATCTCAAGTAACATGTGTTCTTTTATCTGCTTCTAGGTAGTAGATAGCTAGGTTTCAAATAACTCATAATATGTCTAAAATATGTTGAAATAATTTAGTCATTACATTTAATCTTCTCCTCCATAGAATATAAATTTGAACAATTCATTTTACTTAAATGTAAATTTATTAAATTTTTATCAATGCCTAGAAAAATAGAATATATTTTAATATTTTTAAGTTGAATATACTACTTAGCATTATTCTGTTTGATACTTTTTATATAAATTATGTCCTTACAGAATTTAATTTTTATATATTTCAAGATATTATTATCTATGTTTTCCTCTTCCTTATTTATGATAATATTAAACTTTGTTTGTTTATGGCTAAATATTTTGGCACCTGTTTTTAGTTCAAGTTGACACAGTTAATATACGCTAAGTGGTGGCTCAATACAAAATTAAAAAGATCAAAATAGAAGTTCTTAATCATTAAGCCACCAAATTGGGTGAACTATAAGTGTTAGGTCCCTGGGCCTTAGGTTTATAAATTATGATGTAGATTTGTAAATTGGGGTAAGGTACTCAACATTCAGTTGTTTTCTGCATTTGATCAGTGTTAGTGTGTTGCATAGTTTTATGTCAACTTGACACAGCTAAAGTCATCTGAGAGGAGGGATACCTCAAACAACAAAATACCTTTACAAAATCAGGCTTTAGGAAGGCCTATGAACATTTTCTTTATTAGTTATTGATGGGTGAGGGCCAAGCTTATTGTGGTGAGACCATTTCTGGGTTGGTAGGTCTAGGTTCTATAAGAAAGCTGGCTGAGCAAGCCAGTAGGTATCACTTTCCATGGCCTCTGCTTCAGGTCCTGCCTTCAGGTTATCTCCTGTTTGAGTTCTGTTCTTACTTCTTTCGATAATAAACAGCAATATGGAAATGTAAACCAAATAACTACTTTCCTCCTTAATTTGATTTGGGCATGGTGTTTCATAACAGCAAGAGCAATTCTGACTAGGTGGTTGGTTTATGTAATGATTTTCTTCTTCTGAACAATGACGCTACTTTTATTGAGCAAGAAAACTAAGCTTATTGCAGAAGATAAGGTGGGGAGATTTTTTAAAGACCGAGAACAAGAAAGTCTGGTACATGTGTGTCTTCCAGATGTCATAGGGAATCCACACCAATGGATTCACAATAATGTAACTGACTAAACATAACCTGAACAATGATAACACCAACTGATCAGTCAATGTGGATCTGGGAAGTTTCATGAGGCCTTCATTATAAGCAACTACTGACTTCTGAGAGAGAATTAATCTTTAGAAGTAACCCATGACTGCTGAGAAAGAGAGATTAAGGCATCTTAAAGAATGAGGCTCTAACTGCCTTGGCTTTTTGATATCTTAGGTGGCGTAGACAGAACAGAATGCTGAGAGAAAGAAAGCAGAGTCAGGCAGACCATGAAGCTCCAGCTCAAGATGGACATGGGTTAGAATCTTCCCCATAAGCCACAACCCCATGGTGATACACAGATTACTAGCTACGGGTTAATTAAGATTTGAGAGTTAGCCAAGAAGAGGCTAGATATAATGGGCCAGGCAGTGCTTAAATGAAAAAAAAAACACAAAAAAACAAAAACAAAAAAAAGAATGAGGCTCTACATTGTTATCCAGTACCACCAGTATGCCCTGAAATCATGTAAATGCAGTCAGCTCAAAACAGACTTAGCAGGATGTGTGTGTGTGTGTGTGTGTGTGTGTGTAAAACAATTATAATTAAGTAAGAGGACTTAATATTGCAAGGGAGGATTTGTAGGAAAGAGAGGGAGGTGAAAATGTTGAAATGCATTTTACTTAAGGTTTTTAAAAGGATAAGATATTTTTCGAGGCTAAAATCCACTTGGCTTGTGGACTAATAAAGCAAGGAGTGGCAAAGAAAGAGAAATCACAATAAAATTTGAGACTGTATTTTGAGCAGTAGGCAGTTTTCTGTACTTTTAGCTCTGATGGAAAAGTGACAGGACTGCCTACTGTGGTGGCGAAGTGCGTCCCTTCCACAGAAGGGCTGGGATAAGGAAGAGTGTCACTGCGCTACAGCGCTTGATCTATTCACTGCTAGCTTTCCATAGCCTGCCAATTTACAGAAAGGTCATCTCATTTCAAGTACTGAAAAGCACATCTAAACTTCTGGTTTTATGATTGTGTTGAGGAAGGAAAACTACAATCATATATATTTTTGTGCCGAGTTTATTAATGTCTTCACCCACCATGGTATAGTTTAAACCAAAGGTAAATTTGATAATTATGACTTGCTAATAATAATGCTAATATAGGTCACATAGTCCCATTCCATTGAAGATAGTTTCTAAACAATAGCATTGGCTTGTCTCATTTGCAACACCATGGACCCATACCTTTTCTCTCTCACATCTACGGGCAGTTAAATTTTCTTCTATTACATGCTTAGATATAATTTTTCAAATGTAATATGTTGGTCAAAGTTTATCTGGCCAGCTGGATTGGGACTGATGGAGCATGTGATCAAACTGGACTCTCTGAATGTGGCTGACAGTG
>LOEQ01009615.1:0-11380 GCA_001685075.1 Bramus lutescens
TCTTTAAAGGAGTTTTTCACATCCTGTTTAAGGGACTCTATCACTTTCATAATGCCTATTTTTTCTACTTCTTCTGCATTAGAGTGTTCAAGTTTTCCTGTTGTATGTTTGCTGGGTTCTTGTGTTATCATGTTGTTTTTCAGATTGTTGGAGGAATTCTTGCATTGGTGCCTGCCCATCTCTTCCTTCAAATGCTCTCTAATGGGTCTTCTGGTACAGGATCAGGGCCCCTTGCTGGCCAGGGACCTTGCAGACAAAAGGCACAAGATTTTTTTTTAATGTGCTGCTAAGAAAAAGCAAAAATCACTGAACTAAAATGACATCAACAATAATTTTGATTTAAAATTCATTCAAAACTCAATAAATGCCATTTACATCAATTCAAAATAATTTATGCTCTATCACAGTACTTATATTTAAAATAAAAATACAAAGAATATGCAACTATTGTAAAGTCCAGCATCAAGTCCCTTCTGTGAAATGACCATTGCCCTTATTTGGCCACACCATTGACAAGGGCACCAGTGACTCACTGTTGGTCAATGAGTTCTGAATATTTTTTGTCTCCAGGATTTTCTTCCAAGCTACTGACATCTGATCTTAACATCTTGAAACTGGCACTTTATTTTACAGAAAAATCAATGAAATGTGTTTTACCAGTAACCAAGATTTATGATACTTTCTCAAGTGATCATTAGGCTTCTTTCTCACCTTTCTTTCTGACTGAGCTCTCAAAGGACACCAGCTTTCTTTGGGGACAAGATTACTGCATGCAGACAGTGGTAAAGGTCTCAACTGTTGCCTGACCACAAACAATCCCCAAACACTTTTAATTCCTCCACCGCCATAGCTGTGAGGCATGGAAAATGGAATACTTCAGACGTGTCAAAGAGGGGAAGGTCAGTGCTGAATGGTCACTTTTCTAGAAGTTAATATCAAGTACTCAGACTCTTCATTCACACTACATCATTGAAGGTTTACTATAATATTATTAAGTGGAAACTATTATTCAAATATATGGGTGACTTAATTATTTAATTACTAAATTGCTTCAAAGATAGGCATCTAGTTAAGGTCTTACTGGAGCTTTAACTCAATTCTCCAATCCCTTGTTTTTTGTTTTTTGGTTTTTGTTTTTTACATAACACGTGTATGTTTATAAAAATTTAAGCAAAAGTATTGGGAAAGGAGGCCACTCAATCACTTAGAAAAGGGTAATCTCTTCGTTGGTAGTTTTCTTTTTTTCTCTCTTTGGATGTCAGAGAAGAGAACAATTGTGTGAACAAACGTCAGATCTAAATAATCATCAATTATAGCCATAGCAGGGAAGAGGGTGGAATGTCTATTTGAGGAAGAACAAAACCACTCCAACCAGCTTGACTGTGAAGGCTGCTGAAGAGACGTTTTCTGGATCATGCCATATGTTACAGAACACCACTTCAATTTTCCTTTAAGATTTCTGAAAATTTCAAGAAGAAGAAAAGGACATATACATCTGGTATAATAATTAAGAGAGAGCTTTAACAGACAATGTTCATTTTTGTCTCTTTTTATTTGAATGAAGTTAGCATCCTTTTCATATATCTGTCTCATCAAAATAAAAAGCTAGTATCAGCAGTATCCACTGTAGATTTTTGGCTTATTAACATTGAATTATTTTCTATTCTTTGAACTGAAGCATTTAATAAAATGTTAAGCAGAATTTTCTGTGGAACTCTCTTTATTTTTAGAATATCTATTTACATTTTTAAACAAGATGTTTTATGTGCTTGTGAAGGCTTCAGTATTCTCTCAAGAATAACCCTTGATTATTAATATTATTAATATTATTATTATGATATAGCAGATATGAAACAAAGTTCATGGGCTAAAATCATGCTCTCAGGCTTGCATAAATCAAAGAAATAAATATAAACCATTAGGTTGTTTTTCCATTTAAGAAAATAAATTATTTCAACTTATCACAATTCTGTGAAAGTTTCAAGATGTTATAAAGTTAAAAATGGACACAGGCAAACTAAACCTTTCATTTCTTGCAAACATATTTTATTTAGCAATGTTAAAAAATGTCTATGATATCCGGGTATAATAACGCACACCAGCAACCAAGTGCTTGTGATGCTGAGGCAGGAAGATAATGAGATTTAGTATAGCCCATGTCATTGATTGAGATGTTTCCTCAATACACACACATGCGCTGTGTGTGTAGGTGAATAAATAGACTAATACCCGTTCACAAATTAGAAAATTTGAAAACTTTGTTCTGAAATCCCTGCACTTTATAGTGCCCAAACCATCCAAAACAAAATGCTGGGGACCTAACAGTTTTCTATATTCTTCCTCAAGAAAATTTTATCATGTTTTGGTAACAGTAGAAAATGTTTCCACAATAGTTAAAGTAGAAAAATAAATCTATATAAATAAATAACAGGTTAAGTCTGGTGAGATGTCTCAGTAATTAAGATCACTGGCTGCTCTTCCAGAAGATTGGAGTTCAATTCCCAGCACCCACTGGCACCTTACAACTGTCTGTAACTCCATTTCGAGGGGATCTTATGCTCTCACACATAAATACATTCAGACAAAACAATACACATAAAGTAAAAAAAATTATTAAAAATAAATAAGCAAACAAGCAAGCAACAAAAAAACAATAGAACAGATCCAAGCATTCATTATCATCTACTTTTTGTAGAAATTATATAGCATTCTGGCTTAATTCCTTTTGGCTCAATATTGCCACATATATGTACATGGCACACACACACACACACACACACACATTAGTGGGAGTGCTCAAGAGGCCCAGGCTATCCTGAGATATTTTTTATGTACTTCAAGACAAGAAGAGGCTAACTATTAAGGGGTAAAGTTTGGGTAACTCTCTATAATGATTGACAGATTATGTTATATAATCATTTTCTCTATTATGACTATCCCTTTCTGTAAGCATACAATTTTAATCATATATATATATATATATATATACACACACACACCTAATCATACATAAGATGGTAAATATGGGATCAGGTGATACTTTACTATACAAGATACCCCAGACCAGTTCTCAGCTTAGATTTTCTTTCCTATTCCTCAGACTGAGTAAGGGGATATAGCTGGGAACTCATTGAAGAGAAACAATACAAAATTGATTGTTACCATATGTGTGGAAACTTGTCCAGAGAAGGGAATATGCATGACCTAATCTGGATTGGGGTTCAGGAGGTTCTGAAGTTGCTAGGGTCCTTGTTGGAGTCAGGAGGATGCAGATCCAGGGGAAGGGACTAGATTGTAGAGTTCACTACTTTTTGGTGTGTGTGGGTGTATATATAGCTCAAATTCAAATGGGGATCCAAAGTTAAGATATCTCCTAGGCATGCCTTCCTCATGACCATGAAGGAGTAGTGTGAGTAGAAGGGAAATATGTATTTTGATTGTAAAAATAACATGAATTTACACATTTTAAAATCAAAAAAACCATACACAAAATGGCCAACTTTCAAAGTAGGTAATTATTTTAAACCATAGCAATTCAAAACATTTCATTCACATATAAACCAGATACCTATGTTTGCCAAATATTGCAAAGCATTTAGAACATCACTTAATCCCTTTCAGTTACGTATCTGCTAAGATATATGTAAGTAATTGTTCTAAACCTCCATTTACATGTTTTAAAAATGGCAAATTTCTTGTTATATTTAAAATACTAAAAATTTGGATAAGAAAGCACTTTTCAGAGCACAGTCTGGATGTGGATCAGTTTCATGTCACAAAAAAATTATCTATTCTAAATGGGTTTCCTTAAGCTTTGGAGTAAATACCATCAACGTCCTAATGGACTATCAAGTGGCTCCACAGTGAATAATATGGAAGTGCTCTCATTTGCAGACACATTGGGGAGACAAAACTCCAGTGCAGAGAGCAAGCTGTTAAAACAAATACAAACAGGATCAGAAAAAAAAAGATGAAAACACACATAAAACAAGCTACCATGTACAGAAACACACAGTAAGATGAGGACATGCATACTCTGAAGCACATATGATGCTGATGGACACACACTGAGATACATACACACTAAGATACAAATGGAGACACACACAGACATACACAGAGATACAGATAAACTCACAGACACAGTTACAGATACACACACACACATACATCCACAGAGATACAGATACACACATATATACACACATAGAGAGATACAGACACACACACATACAGACACATACACATACACACATACAAAGATACACCCTCACAATAAGAAAAACACACTGAGTCACATACATGGAGATACACAAAGACACACATACTGAGACACACATACAAAGTCACGTACACTGAGATATATACTGAGATACCCATATCCACACACACACATGAAGACACAAAAACCTAACAATAATGTAATGAAATAATTTACTGGTTAAATTTTAAAGAAGAAAAAATAACTATCTTTTGAATAATATGTAACTTCTAAGTGGGTCAGAAATCAAATAGTAAAACCTTGTAACTGTTTACTCTAAATTTGCATACTTTACCTTTACTCCTTTATCCCCTCTATCCTGAAATCACACACCCTTAACAATTCTATCATTGTCTGGAGACAAATAACTGAACTGCGTTTCCTTGGACCCACGGTCACCCAGGCCTGCAAGTTTTTTTTTTAATTGTGTGCTTCAGTTAACTAAAGATTTGTCTTGAGTTCATTCCAATAATTTTTTGAGATTATACTCAATTTCTTCCTTTCCTCTCCTCCCTCCAAACCCTTCTATATATACTTTCCTTTCTCTCTTTCAAATTCTTGCCTTCTTTTCTCATTAATTCCCATTGGATGAATATATGTATTTGTATATACATAGATATTCCTAAGCACAACATGCTCAATTTGCATAATATTACTTCTATGTATATCATACAAGCAATTTTTAATGTGCACAACAATACTAACAGGCCATTCAGGTTTCCTGTAAGCTACCAACAGCTCTGGGACCTTGGTAGAATGTCTCAAGTCTCTAACTTAGGACATTTTTCAAATTAATCA
Organism: Bramus lutescens; assembly: GCA_001685075.1. Classification (NCBI taxonomy): domain Eukaryota; kingdom Metazoa; phylum Chordata; class Mammalia; order Rodentia; family Cricetidae; genus Bramus; species Bramus lutescens. Next base: position 5,060 of record LOEQ01009615.1, read on the forward strand.
TACTGATAAAGAATCTTGCTTTGTGTCTGTCTTTAGAAAATTTCTTTTATAATGGACCATGCTGTCATGAGGTTTGGATAGGAAGGCAAATTTTCAGAGTTTTCACCAACTATATTTTTCCTATTATTTCTTTTATTTTTGAAATTATATTTTATATTTGCTCAAGATTGCAGCAAAGACCTTGCTTCACAAAGATAAGTTTCAACTGGTTTAACTTGCCTTCACCTATTTAGTGAAATGTTACAACTATGCTCTTATTTTAGAGAAAAATAAGACAAGTTTTCAGATAAGAAAAAAATTACTACCATTAAAAATTCAAGAAACTGATTATATATCAAAAAGCAGTGAATTGTATTGTGTATAACATGCATATTTAATAAGAATGAAGTATGCTCTCTACTGTATTTTACTTTTATTTTCAGTATTCTTATAAAATGGATATTCTTGGTATTCAAATAAGGATAGATCTACTTTATCTAATACATTAAGATTTTTGGTCATAATGGTGATATTAAAGTATGTAGGATTGTAGGATAATATTGTCTATAATTATGTAGTCCAGTCTGTTGCATACACACAAATAGGTTAAATAATAATTTCACCTAATATCAAAATATTCAGAATGAAACAACTAGGAACTGTGTATTGATACTTTTACAAGAGAAAGAAAACTATTGAAATTACAAGCAAAGTGAGGACAACTGTAAATACTGAGAGCCACTAGGATGGTCCAGTGAATACTAGCCCTTCTTGTACAATCCTGAGAGGTCAAGTGTGATTCTGGGATCCCAAGGTGCAAAGAGGCAACCGACTCTCCAAATTTGTCCTCTGACTTTCACATACAAATTGTGGCATATGAATGCCTGTGTTCTGGCAAACACACACACATACATACACACACACACACAAATGCTAAATTAATAAAAAGAAAAGCTTGGTATTATAAAGTATTATCTCTAAGCTTTCCATCAGCATGGGAACATCCATTTTTAATTAAATAACACCTAACTTATATTGAAATATTTTAAGATAACTATGCCAAGTAGTAGAACTTAATCATTTATCTGTTAATAAAAATAGCATTTGAGACTTCATAGAATCACATGATTGCATAATGATTTTTATTCTTCCTTACAGGCAATACATTCAGTTAATTGATGAACATACTGATATAGCCATGTATGCAATATTCACAAGAAGAATACAGTGATAAATACTGTCTTATTGCAGAATGTGAACACTGAATCAACATCAGCCATCCTAGCTAAATAAATTACAAATGAAAACAAGAGCTCTAATTCTACAATAACATGAAGATTTATGAATAAGCAGCTAGTCTTCTGAAAATATAAACTGTAAAAGATTCAGTGTTAAGTACTCTGCCCTTGGATATTCATAAATTCTTCCATGGGTATGGCCTATAAATGTCTCCATATTTTTAAAAACTACTTCAAGTGTTGTAATATACAGAAGAATCTCACATTTATCTATAGTGTGTACTAGAATAAAAACCTTTAAAGTTATGCCAGTTCTTGACAAGGGCATTGTATTATTAATGCAGATTACATTTCTGTCCCCACCTGATTCCCTCTAAGTTCAGTCAGTGAAAATGAGAGTTTCTCCCCTTCTTTACATGAATAGCAAGCATGTAATGCTTACATTAGGTAGAATTTTGCTACCCAAGTGACAATCAGCAAAGCTCATGGTCAAACACCTGTGGCATCATCTGGAAGCTTGTTAGAAAGGTATGGCCTCACCCTAACTGTCACCATAGAACCTTCATCCAGCAATGGGTGGAAGAAGATGCAGAGATCCACAGCTAAGCATTAGGCTGAGTCCAGTCAAAGAAAAGGAGGGGGGATTATATGCAGACTTCCCATGGGAAGTCTTACCCGTTCTGAGGAGTGGCTAGGTGGTTGGGTTGAAGGGTAAGTGGGGAGAGCAAGAGGAGGGGGTGGGAGGGAAAACTGTGGTTGCCATGCAAATGAAATAAAGATTTTTAAAGAAAAAATAAAAAGAGAAAGGTATGGTTCCCCACTCTGCCTTAGACATCCTGGATAAGAACCTGTATTTGTAATTAGTGACCAGGTGACAGCATCTCACACCAAGTTTGAGAAGCATTGATTCCATGTGATATCTGTACCAATGATTTTTCTATAAAGTAAAAACATCTAGGTAGCTGGTACATCAAGGTACCACTTGATGACTTGGATATATTCTAGAAAATGTACCACTGGGTGATTTCATCTTTGTGTGAATATCAAAAAAGTCACTTAAATGGTACAAGGCAATCCCTTCATGTGTGTGTGGCCAGGCCGGGGGGGGCTCTTGATACCATCGAGAGTGGGTAATAGGATGTTTGAGCTTGTGACTAGAGTCGTGTAGTCTACAGAGTCACAGAAAACTTTTAAAAACAAATACAGCAGGTACACTATAATGACTTTGAAGTATAAACTACAGTATACACACAAATCAGTAACACCATAGGCTTTACATACCCCAACTTTTACCCAAAAGTTTTGTCATGGAGCCTTACAGTAAATGACAGTTCCAATGATTGTGGCTTACTTGCCTCCACTTCACATTATTGCTTATTAAATACATAAATCTGCTCACTTTGGTGCTGATTCTCCATGATCATGAAGGAACGCAGAGACAGCAGTTTCTACATTTTGCATTGTAGAATTATCTTACTACAATTCCTAAAGAAACAGCAGTTTCCGAGTCTCAGCCATCGTGGTGTGCAGACTACAACCTACCTCCAAAATGAAAAGGTTGTTCACAAGTTCAGTATAGACTTTTATTTCAAACAACAGCACAACAGACACAGTGATACAACAGGACCATAATCTCTAATGCTGATAAAGTTTCCTGACAGGCTGACGTACAGGGCACATGTATTACTTCTATCCAGAGCTATTTTAAGTATTACCTTAAATAATACCATAAAACAAAGATCCTAAATATATAGCAATTGCAAACATAATGTGCTTTACTACTGCTTTCTTTTGATTCCAACATCATCATTTAAAGTTCCTCAAAATCATGTCCACTTGTGTTCATGGTTTCAGGGTGCATGACTCGTCCCATGAATAAGATGGTACCTGCATTGGAAATGAACGAAAGAGGAGAGTGAACAAAACAACAGGATACATGTTTCCTACTTGCTTACAACTAGCAATGTGTGAAAAGTAAAAAAAAAAATTATTTTGATTTTTAAAATCATAAGAATATTGGAATCAATCTTAAATATATGTATCATTTAAAACCGAAAACTTCTTTGTGTCTTATGAAATAACATATTCACAGGACACACTCACCAGCTTTCCTGTTCCTGATAAGAAATAAAAACGGGTGGTCGACAATAACCTGCGGGTACAGCACAGCCATCCTGCTAATCGCAATCATTCCTATGGTACAGAGAGAAAGTCATTACATGTCTATGGATGTGCAGAGACTAAGGACTCATGAGAATTTTTCAAACCAATCTATGTCTATTCATTTAACGAAAAGGTAATAATCTACAGGAAACAGGGGGTTGAAAACGGAAATGTTTTCAAGGTGTTAATATTTATAGTCGATATTTTAAAGAAAACAAACAACCACAACACATATGCAAGTTATTTCTTCCTTCTAAACCATCAAAAATATTAGGCTGAGTCACTCGGCCTGTTGTAATAATGTTTTCCTTAGTCTAAGGCAAATATTGGTGTTTTAATCAGTTAAGAGAAGGGATAAAAGGAAGAAAGAATTGTCAAAGAGAAAGGAGTTTTTCATACTTTCAAGTTATTTCTGATACTTCGCAGTTCTGTGGGGCGCCAGAATGACCAGGGTGGAATGAAATGAAAACCCAGCACTGAGCAGAGCGTTCAGTTCCCTGAGTTCTTATTTGCTACAGCCTGCTTAGCTCTCTTGAGATTTTAATCAGCTTTGATAACCTAAGACTATTTCCTTTCTCTCCCGAAAGTCCTGTTATCACTGATGAGGTCCGAAGCAATACATATCAGTAAGCTAATATATTGCCAGGTAGCAGAAAGCTTATTAAATTTGATCTTATCTGCTCAACATGCAATGGAAACAATCCTAAGGTAGCAAGAGGGTGCAGGAAATGCAATGGTAAAGTCATTCTTGGTTTTCTAGGGTAATCAGAACTCTCAAAATGATCAAGGGTGGGACTGGGGAGAAGGTTCAGTCAGTGACGTTCCTGCCCCACAACCATGAAGACCTGAGCTCAGGTCCTTTGTATCTGTAAAAACTCAGGCGTAGAAGACTGGGCTACACTTTAATTACAGTGCTGAGGGAATAGAATGGCTCTCTGAGGCTTGTTGGTCAGTCAGTCTAACTGAATTGGTAAGCTCCAGATTCAGTGACAAAAATTCTCATGAAAATAAGATGGAGAATTATTGAGACACCTTGTGGATACCTCTGCTTCCCAAACACCCCATAGAAATGTACATGCATACATGGGTGTACACATGAACATGTGTTCATCATACACAAAGATGATGAAGGACTATTAGCTGTTACAATCCATAAATGGAATATATGTTCCTTTAAAAATTTCTTATTTAAAATTATTATCTTATGATTATTATTATTATTTAAAAGTACTTAGAAGCATTTTGATATCTAACAACTCTTGTTTGTGTACGTAATTTGTCAAAGCCAACTTTCCACAGGCAAAAATTAATAACTAACTTCCAGTAGTAATCAGGAAGGAAAAATGTTTGAATACACAGTAGGCAAATCCTGAAAATATTTATGGAAACAGCGCAGCAGGGGGTCATCTCCTTAGAGCTGCCATCATGTCATGCCTCACTGGGAAGCTGGGCATGGACCTATGACACACTTCACAATCTCTTGAAAATATTCTGACTGCTCGAGCTTTTGCTTGACTTCTGACTTGGAATAGAGTGAAGTCTTTGGTACGGTTTCCGAAAGGAATCTCCATTCCCACCCAGGATTGTTTTAAATCAGAAATTCGGAAGAAGAGTTCAGAAAATGACTTAGTGTGTACCGGAGGCTGCAGCTGCTTCTGACCCTTCTTCATTAACCTCAATGAAAGACTTGTGAACAACTTTGGAGAGAAACAGCTCTTTCCCATCTGAAAGGAAGAAATGAGATCATTAGCGCCAGACACAGCGACACATTTGACCCCTTGGGAAAGTGAGTTTGACAGCACTGAGAAGCCAAGAGACTGATTAAAAAAGACAATATATTGCCAGATTTTACTTAAGGCATGAGAGAACCAGTGACTGTATGGTTTCAAATTCATTTTATAATCACTTGTTAATTTACCCCTATCTTTTCTTCAGTAATTTCCCACTGTGCATTTCTTTTTTCCCGTTGCTTAGTTCTTATATTGCTCAGAGGTAGGGGAGCAGAAAATTTGTTTTCAATAGTGACCTCAAATGATTTCATCATTCAAGTTAAAAATACATTACTCATTGTCCTCTAGTTTGAAATAAAACGTACATAATGAAAAATGAAGATCCAGAAATAAAAAATATTCTTTTCCTAAACCTAATCAATATTGTTTAATAATATAGATGACATTGACATGATAAAATAAAATTGACTTCTTGCCTGGAGAAATGTAAGAAAACAAAAATATATAAAATGGCATTCTAGTCTGGTTTAGTGGCTGATCTAAGTGCTTGCAAATACATCACTCTAAGATTATATTAAAAATATATTTCTAGTAAAAGGAAGAACATTTTCTGCACTGAATTGCTTTTCAGTTTACTTTGAAATTAATGCAATTTGGGGCAGATTTATGATCCCTAAACATTCATTTGCTCAGATCCTAACCCCCAGGACTTCGGTACGTGACTGCTTTAAGAAACAGGGTCTTAAGATGAAGTCACTGTAGAGGATTCTGATCAAACATGACTGGTCTCCACTCAATAGGGCTTTTAACTGAAATGGTACAGAGAAAAGCAGAGATGAAGTATTTAGTTTCGTGTGTCGATTTGCTCAAGCTTTGCTTCTTAGACCCTTAAACAAACATTCTAGATGTTTCTGTGAGCATGTTCTTGGATGAGATTAACTTTTAAATCAGTGGGTTTTGAATAAGCAGATTGCTTTCCCAGGGTGGGTGGGCCTCATCCAATCAACTAACAAAGCTGTATTAGAAGGAAGACATTCCTTATGCAAGGAAGAATTCAGTCAGCAGATTTCTTTGGACTCAGCTATGACTCTTTCTTGAGTGTCTGCTTTGTAGATTTTTCACTTCCAGAGCCTTCTCAGTATGTAAGCCAATTCCTAAAAATAAATCTATCTATCTATCTATCTATCTATCTATCTATCTATCTATCTATC
>LOEQ01009615.1:12715-37423 GCA_001685075.1 Bramus lutescens
CACACACACACACACACACACACACACACACAAATGCATGCATACAGATAAAAGGTCACAACTGATTTACCATTAGACTGTTGAATAACATAATTAACCTAAAACCTAAAACAACATATATTTTCCTTTAAATTCTCAAAAACACACAATTATCTTCTACACATGGAGAACAATATTCACCAACTTCTTTGGTATGTCTGGTAAACAGCACCTGATTATTTTGAATAGTCGCCATGGTAACCAACAATTGCATCTGTGGATATACTTCTAATAGGGATCCATTTCCTTAGATTATATTTGATATCAGTAATAATTATCACATTATTAAATAGCCTATCTCTTAGATTTTCCTACAAAGTACACCTGATAACTAAAAGAAAAATAAAATGCAACTAAAATGTGTATGTAAACATCAAGTATAATTAGCTCTCTCAAATCCCAAGACGTTTTCTGCTTTTATTTTACAAGGGGGAAGTATAAACCATTTGATTAGTCAGGTATCTTTAGTTTGTAAAACAAACACATGAATCCAAAGGTCATGAAATATATAAACAATTTATCAGTGAACTGATAACTATTTTCAAAGCCTGACGTTTTTATCTTCACCCTGTCAGTTAATGGAAGGTCACGAATCAAGACACAGTTATGGCCCTTGCTGTAGGAAATTATTTTAAGCTGTGTTACTTTTGTATGCTGCATTTGTTTAACTCTGTGAAGCTGTGGTTCTTTGCCTGTCTAAAACACCTGATGGTCTAATAAAGCACTGCATGGGCAATAGTGAGGCAGGAGCAAGGATAGGTGGGGCTGGAAGGAAGAGAGGACAAAGAGGAGGAGCAATCTGGTGAGGAAAAGGAACCAGAGAACAAGGAGAGGAGGACATCAGGGGTCAGCCGACCAGATACACTGCTAACCATGGAGAAAGAAGTAAAGACAGGTATACAAGGATAGAGAAAGAAGAACCCAGAGGCAAAAGGTAGAGAGACTAATTTAAAGGCTAACTTAAGTTAAGAAAACTGGTTAGAAACAAGCCAAGCTAAGCTCAGGCATTTATAAAAAAGAATAAGAATACACGTGTGATTTATTTGGGAGACAGGTGGCAGGTCCACCCCCCACAAAAAAAAAAGACAGAAAAGCTAACAGAGCAGAAGAGTCAATCAACCACCAACATTTGGCTTTCCAACGTGGGGCTGGAGCAAATGTTGGTTAGCTATGGGCCCTGAAAGCAAAAGCAGTTGAACTCAGGGCCTCAGGATGACGGTCGCTCAGCTTGTCAGCTAAGCTCCATTTAAGACTCTAAAGGAGAGTTTACAAAGACCCAGAATAATTGTTCAGTCATATCCGCTCGCATCGTTCTTAGACCCCTCCTTATGTATGCATTAAACACCCGGAAATAGGAAAAACATGTCCCCTTTTTACGTGGCCTTTGAGGAAAGGCGAATCATGGACAGCACCTTACAGTTAAGTAGGAGTAAGAACTTATGGCTGTTGTTAACTGCAGTGCTAACATGCTGTGTATTTCTTTTTTATTGATTTTTATTGAGCTCTACATTTTCTCTGCTCCCCTCCCTGCCTCTCCCTTCCCCCCTTAACCCTCCCCCAAGGTCCCCATGCTCCCACTTTACTTAGGAGATCTTATCTTTTTGGAAAGTAGAAAAAGACATGCTGTGTATTTCAAAAGACTATACTAAAGCATTTCTAAATTTTTACTGTAAGTGAATAACTATTTAAAGAGATATATGTATGTAACCTGATTTAAATTAGTCAAGGGCCACCCGTATGGCCCAGAGGCTAGAGTGATTTCCAATGTAAGCCTTGTGTTTACTTTCTGGAACTCACAGAAAGATGAAAGAAGTAAAGCAGCCCTACAAATTTGCTCCATCATGGCACAGGCAACCACACACATATGTACACAAATAATAAATAAAAATAATTTAAAAATATGTTAGGGTTGGCATGGTGACTCTGCAGGTAAAGACGCTTGTTTCCCAAGCCAAATGACCTAAAGTCAATCCCCAGGACTCACATGTTGGAAGGAGAGAATTGACTCATAGGTTGTTCTCTGACTTTCTCATATGTGCTGCGACGTGTGCATGGCCCTCCCTCCAAATAAATAAGTGAGGTAGTTTACATTTTAAAATGTTATACAACATATATGTGTACTTGAAATATTTCATGGTACACCATGAAAACACAATTTTCTATCATTTATGACAGCTGAGAAGAAAATTTCAAACTAAACCCACTGACATACACAAAGAAATGTTTACTAAGTGGCAGTGGCTATCACTGTATGTTAGAGCAAGGTGATGGAGAGGTTTTACTGCCTACACTTCCACAGGATGAACCCATGCAGATGCAAACCAACTTACACCAGGACTCTGCTGAACACTCCTCCTCCCCTCTGTCCCAAAGCCTGTTGCCCCACCTTCGGGGTATTTCATATGTGTTTAAATTCTAGCACCTCCAGGAGTCAGCCTCTCCCCCATTCATTCCATATTCTTTATTCTGCATGCAGTTATTCTTATTATTTGAGCCCAAAATGCTCCTTCTTCTCTTGATCCTCCCTCGGCCTTTGTACTCCAAAGGCTCAGCTTCCACTTATAGAGACTTCTCTGGCTTTTCTCTTCCTATATCTTTAAATTAGATCTGACCATTCTTCGTCCCATGGACCCAAAAGTTGATTCTATGAAGCCTTTCTGATATATTACACCTGCATTAAGTCTTTCTCCTCCTGGATGCTCATGTTCCTTAAGGCAATGGCTGTGCCATTCATTGGTTCATCTGCGTACCCCTAGCTGCTGGCATAGAGCTGGGTTTGAAATGTGAACCCCTGTAAAGAGGGAATACTCTTCTCATGTGTTATTTTCTAGTATTAACCCAGCACACCATGCTACACAAAATTTGGTGATTGTTTAATGAAAGATCTTAGCTCTTTCATAATGTGAGATCATGGGTGTGCCAACTTTGTGTAACAATGCATGGGCACCATGACCATGGTTCTGCTCACAATTATCCCTATAAGGTTTATTTTTATAATAAAATACAGGATAATACTAAGCAATTATTCCAAGAAGAGAGCAATAAGAGGGAAAGAGTGCAAAAGTCACATGCATTAAAAGACTTAAAAATTGGATCAAGTTTAAAAATAATGGTAATAGTATCTGCTGGGCCAGTGCTACTATTTTAAAGACAGCAAAAGAAAAATTGACTCATATATCCACAGTATGACTAGTTTCCACCCAATGGTTAATTCAGTGTCTGCAGATGTAAAAAGAACCCAGACACTTGACCTGCACACAAAAAAGATATATTATTATAGATGTACATGTAGGAAGAATTGTGCTATGTTTTCCCCTTGGGATAAACTTGAAACAATTGCATTAAAATAAAATAGAACTAAGAGTGGCTTGAGCAAGCATGTGTCAGTGGCAACAAACATTTCAAAATAGATCAAGTCTTGTGGGGACACAAGCAAGTTCATGTTCACAGCTCCTTACATTTGGACTTGGACTTTATCCTGTGCTATTGTATGTTAATCAGAAGCCCTCTGTCCTGTGTTCATGTGACTGCATATGCTTGTATGGCGAGACCTGTGTGCACATGGATGCCAGCGGTCACTCTTTGTTATCCTCCCCCAGAAACCATAAACCTTGTTTTATGAGGCAAGGTCTTTCAGTGGCCAGGAGCTCACTAATTAGCCCAGTCTGGCTGGCCAGAGAGCCCCTGGGATCTGTCTGTGCCCCTCCTGCCTGAGCACTCCCAGCCTGGCTTTTTAATGTGCCTTCTAGGGATTGAACTTGGTGCTTACATGTCAAGACATGTGACTCCTTAGTCTACAAATGTTGCTTGCCTGTCTGCCTTTCTTCCTTCCTTCCTCCCTCTCTCCCTCCCTCCCTTTCTCCTTCCATCCCTTCCTTCTTTCCTTTCTTTCTTTCCAAATGTGTTTTCTTTGTTTGTTTGTTTGTTTGCTTGCTTTTGTGTTTTGTTTGTCTGTACATAGGCCCCAAGCAACTTTCTCTTCTGGACACTGCAGGCACTGCTGTTCAGTGGTTGGTTCTATTTTTGTCCAGGCAGCCAGGACCGACTTTTAAAACGTCTAAGATGGGAACAAGCCAATAAACCTTAGGCTATCCAGAGAGGAGCCGGGCAGAAAGCCAAACTCTTGTGAAGAAAGCAAAGCAAAGTACTAGAGCATTCATTCAATAGCTGAGCAAATATTTATTGAGCGAGTGCTCCATTTGACTTATTGTGCAGCGCACAAAGGCTCTGAGCATCCGAAAAACACATCGAGCTGGCAGGGGGGTCATCGAGCGAGTGTTGGCCTCTATTTCCTTTGTGGCACTGTTTCTGAATGCAGCCAATTTAAATAGACTTCTGCATCACCAAGGGCAGGCTTAAAATGAAGAGAGTATCATATCATAGTAAAGCCCTACACACCAAAGGGGCCTCTATGTGGTCCTATTTTTAGCTTTAACCCCACCCGTAAAACTTAGGAAGAATTTCACAGAACCTGACTTCTTTCCGATTAGAATAGTGTTTGTTTTCATGTGGATTTTGTTCCAGAAGCAGAAATTATTCACTTATTGATTTGTGCATTCATGTACTTAGTATCTCCAGTAAACACTAGGCATACTATGGATGCTCAACCATCCCTTCCATATAAAGGCTCATGGGCATACAGAAAAGAGGAATGGTAAAGCAAATCCATAAACAGCCATGATTTCCAGATGTGGTTTATGTACCTGGGAAAACAAAATAAGACAGTATGTTGGTTGGTGATAGGACACCTACTTGAGAACATCTACTTGGAAGAGTGTTATGTAAGGGAAGATGGGAGGGTAAATGGGGGCTGACACCAAGTGAAAATGAAGGAACCAGCTCAGGGAAGAAGGTGAAAGGTGAAAACAAATGCAGAGACAGAGTCAAACTGAGCATGTTTAGGGAGGGACCCAAAAACGTCCCAGTGGCTTGAGTCTGGGCAGGAGAAAGGGCTGAGGGTAGAGAGAAGCAGCCTCACAGAAACCCACGCAGCACCGCGTTTCTCACCCAGCTTCCATCCCACACCAGCACCATGCTGAGTTCTGAAGAGGATGACTCTCACACAGTCACTGCTTCGAAACAGCTTGTAGCTCAGTGTATGAACATACAGTCCAAGTTAAAGGTGAGGCATGGTAACAGACATAGGTGTGAAACCTTGCCATATTCCGATTGCCTAGGAGGAGAGCAGGATGCCAGGCAAAGGTGGCACCTGGGATGGTTCTGGAAGAATAAGTAGAGGAGTGAAAGAGAAGAAGGCAAGGTCATTTGACGCAGGAATGCAGTTACAACGTGGGAGAAATAGAAGGAATGACTTAAAGGGCTCAGGGGAGTGTAGACAGTGAGCAGATTGAGGAGTAGCAAAGTGTCTTGTGCTAAGAGCTAAAGCCTTGAGGTTAGAGAGCCTGGGCTTTGTCTAGAAACAATGGCATATGCTTGCTCTGAGCTTAGAAGGGACCAGTGAAGAGATAATTTGGATGAGCAAATACCTAGCAGCAGGCAGATCAAGTTCTCTTTGGCAATAGTCAGGCAAGAAAGTAGGAACAAAGGCAGAATTGTGGCAGTGAAAAAGGAACAAGCCCTCCGGCTTACAGTGTAAGCAGACAGAGCAACAGAGGGCAGGATACAGGAGCTGGAAGAGCATCGATCTACAGTGCTTGCATCTGACCTGAATACGCCTTTCACTATGCCTTTTTAAGTTCTTTATTTTTTGGCTTCTTTATTAAAGCTTGTACTTTATGCTGAAGGATTTAGTAATCTCTTTTACTTGTGCCTTATACCTTCCAAGAAGATTACCTGTTAATCCAAACGCCATTCATTTCCATTATAAAAATAGCCTTCCTGTATAAGAGAATCCTTGCTGCAGCTATCACAGCATTTTCAATGAAGCCTGAGAAGGAAATGATTCTCAGTACTGCGTATTCCACGTTTTTTGTATGAGTCTTTACCATGTTTTATGTTAATGGGATTTAGCATCAGGAGCGATGGCTATCATTGAGATGGAGAAGTCACCATAATAAATATTGAACACCCTACCTCATTTACGTCTGCATTCAATAAGTACTAAGCAAGTAAGAGTAGTGGGCACTGAGGAAACATGCGTCAGAATCAATCTTTGGTCCACTTATATTCTGCCTGGGATAGTAAATGCATAAGTAACATAAATATAAAATACGATGTGTGCTGTACAACAAAAAGGAACAAAAAATGCCATGGACGTAGTGAGCAGTTGCTTCTACTGATGCAGTCATGGCGGCTTGATGAAATGTGGGCTGTCTGGAGGCGAGGCTCCGTTCAGGTGGAGGAGATTTCCCAGATGTGAGGTGCTAAGGAGATAGGCAGAGCAAGTGATCAGAGTGACCAGAACACAAGCTAAGTAGGACTGAGCTTGGGAGGGAGGAGCTCTCAGTTCCCTGGGGGCCAGGGGACAGTGACCTGCAAAGCAAAGGGTGCTGTGAGCCAGTGTGGCAATGTATCAGTGAGTATTAAAGTGATTAATCATGGCAGTGGAAGATACAGCAGATTAGATTGGAGAGAGATGGGAAACCATTTAGCAGAGTATTAGTAGCCTAGGGCAGCAGCGAGAAGCAGCCCCACAAGACTGGATTCAAAGGGATAAAAATGAAAGGGCCTCTGCAAGAAGTCTTAGAGAAGGATTTCAAGTCACCCGGCTTCCCCTGGAGCAAAAGGAGGTGGCACAGGTAGCTTGTTTTCCTCTCCAAACATGATTTTAAAATCTACAATATTTTTACATCAATGAAGGGCAGTTCTTTGAATGCTTTCCAATTTACAAATTCATTCTATTATAGAAATAGTTTTAAAATAATTTTCTAAAACTTTACAGTAAAATGATTGGTGAAAAAGAAACACATGTACAAGGTAGCATTCCAAATAGTACCGAGCTCTGCAAGAAATCAAAATTCTGGGCTCCTTAGATGACTCTCTGGGTAAAGCGCATGCCATACAAACATGAGGACCTGAGCTCTGATTCCCCAGGGCCCATGTGGAAAACCCTGTTGTGGTGCAGTACACCTGTCTTCCCAAATCTGAGAGGAAGAGACAGAGAGATCCCAGTGGCTCACTGGTAGTCAGTCCAGCTGAAATGATTCCCAGCACTCAAATGCTTTTTTCTCTAAATATCCAAAGACATCTCTACATATTCTCTTCTGTCCTTTGCAAGGGCTCTCATTGGACGTTTGGCTTACTTTCTTCCTTGTTTCCATGATGTTTTCTCTAATCCATTGTTTCCCATCCCCTAGTCACTGCTAACACTTAAGATCAGCTAGTTAGTCATTGGGGGAGCCTGTGCTGTGCACTGTAGATGTTCACAGGCTCTACTGGCCTCTCACTGGAGACTAGAACCATCTCCCATTGCGATATAAAAGAAGGTCTTGAGCTATTGCTGACTCTTCCCTGTGGTGGGGATGGAAAGGACACGTGACCTTCTTAGGAACCACTGTTAGTGGTTCTTTCAGTCTTTCGTGCATTAAATTAGGCTGCTATGCCTTTCTCCCATAAGCCCTCCATGCCTTGGGGCAGGAGATATGGCTGATTGGTGAGACGCACTAGCGGCTCTACCAAAGTACCCAGATTTGATTCCTAGCTGTCACAACGAAGAACTTTCTACAACTCTAGTCCCAGAAGATCGGCCACCTTCTTCTGGCTTTGGTGGGCACTGCACACATGGGGTACACAAATATACTTTCAGGCTAACTGCCCTTAGACAGAAAAATAATCAAATAAAGCTTTTAAAACTCTCTATGCTTCTTTATGTAAGTAAGGTAAGATTTATTGAATTTATAACATACTTTTCTCATACATTTGTCCCATTAGCAGCTGTTTTATGAAAATAATAGACACAGTATGAAATATCAATCACATTATGTATCATTGACCTTGAAATACCACATAAACCTTGACAGAGTAGAAGGAATAACTAATTGAATGGGAATATTTTTACTGAGTCCGTGTGAGGGTCACAGAATCTCTAATTATTTGAAGAGGTGAACAATTAGCCATCTAAAAAAGGATTTGAACCATGGAAGACAGAGCATATGGTGCTCAAATAAGCAAGGCCGAGACACCACACTGATATTAGAAGAAGAAACAAACAAATGAGTGGTTCATAAATTAATGAAGGAGAAGAGGGAGGAGCAAGGGAGCGAGGGGGAGTGGTAAGGGGGGTGAGAAAGGAGGATTAGTTGGGGCTGCTGACATGCTAGTGCTACCACTGTTTAATCAAGCAACCAATTTAACAGCTGAAGGATTCTCACTGCAAATTGTAAGCAGTTTGCTTCAGATTCATCCAAGCAATCCAAAGCCTAAACAGGGTAGTCTTAAGATGGCAGTGCCAGCCTAGTAACTGCCTCCCCAAGAACTATAGATGCAAAATTGACCCAAAGAGCCCTATTCCCTTCCTCCCTAAACTTCTTTTAGTCTCTGGCAAACATTTCCTTTGTATCAACTCTTTCTAATAGGTTTGATCAAATAACTAGACTCTTTGCCTACAAACTACTAAAAACTCTCTGGAAGATTTTAGTCTTATTTCAAATCTCCAAGCAAACCGATTCATAGCAAACATTATGATTTGCAGTGTCTGTGGTGACAAAAACAATGAAATATTACCTTATGAACCTAACTATGTCTAAAATTTTAAGTCACACTGACCGCAGAGATTGACTTGCCCTAGCAGAGCTAACCCCTCAGGGCTGAGTGGCAGCAGGTGTTATGTTTGGGTAAAATATCTGCCTGGATGCTTGGCAGACAGTGAGGAATCATGGTAAAGAAAGTAGAATGTAATTATCCATTGGGAACTCAGCCAGTAGAGTAAGATCATTGTTCTAAATTTATAAGGAAGACAGCATTAGAATTTAATGCTGTGCTTCAGCTATGAATATATTTCTGACTCAGGTATAGAAATATCAGATGATCTCCCAAATCTCCACTAGTCAGGGCTTCCTGACTATGCCAATTAGGTGCTTACAGCTCTAAGAACTTGGACATGAGCCCTGAAGACATTTACTAGAGGAAAACACATATCTCTTCCATAGACAGGATCATCTATACAGTAGGCTCTTAGATAATATCTGTTGATGCTTAGGGCATTAAGCTCCCTGAATGAGGAGCAAAAGTTACAGTACCAAATATATCAGAAATATATCATTCTCAGCTCATTGCTAGAATCTGAGTAATGGTTAAAAACTGCCCTCACTATCCTCATTCTGGGAGGATAAGGGTTAGGATTTCTTGAACCCTTTGACTCTCTCTCTCTCTCCTTTCCTCTCCTCTCCACCTACTCCTTCCTTCCTCCTATCTCTCCCTCCCCAAATGTAAATGTACATAAGAATATGCACAATTCATATACACGTATAATCAATTTCATAAGTGGGTAATATATTTCCAGAATTCAGAAAAGGCATAGAAGTTGTGATTTCACCCAGGTGACTGATTCAGGAGAGGAAAACTAAATTCTTTTTTAACATACGAACTGATATGGAAGGTTCCACCACCATGTACTCTACCTAGTTCAAGTATATTGTCTATAAAGAGGTCTTACAAGTTTAGTTTCTTTTATTTTAATATGTATTTGTCTTCTCATCCAAAAAAGATTCTATTTTTCTGTTGTCCAAAAACAATAGAAAATCATGAGTATAAAAGATTATTCATTTAAACTTAAGCTTAAACGGTAAATACCTTATAGCAATCTCTTAAAACTACATCCAAAATTATTTAAAGATAATAAATGCCTTAATGCTACTCATATTTTAGGCTTCCTCTTCCAATAATTCAACTAGTTATTTTTCATTTTCTGTACTTTTAAAAGGCATTGTTTTTACTGAAGACTTAGGAAAAATTTTACAATATCTCACTAGGTAATTTTATTCTGTTTAAGATAATCTTTGGCCTGTTTCTTACAGCAGAAGGCATTCATTCATCTTTTCTATATGACTAATTCTGGTGGGATGTATTTAAATATTCACTTAACATATTCATTAGTTGTCTATTTTACAAGGTATTGCATCAGGCATGATAGAAAACGTGAAGGTGTACAAAAAATGTGTTCAGGAAAGAATCTACTAAGAAGACCCACATCTGGCAAGATGAAACGCTATGGCTACATCTATAGTTTAGTTTGTGTACACGAACTTATCGCTTGTTTCATTTATTTGGTAAGTGATGACTACATATAAGAAATCCATGAGACATGATGGACACAAAATCACTATTTTGAAGATCTTTTTATGAATGATATTTTAATTGATAATTATTTCTTACCTGACATGGCAGTCAAATTTGCATCTTTGATGAAAATTTCAGTGACTCCAAAGGCTTTAAAGATGTCTTTTAAATCAATTCCCTGTTCCACTGTGAACCTAGAGACCACACAGGAAAAAGGTATTAACAACTTCTTTTCTGGAACAAGAATGCTTAGTACGTTGATGACCAAAGTGTTTTTTATAGTGGGTAAATTATGCTAAAACTGACTGCTGATGGAAAAAAGTATGTGGTTGTGTTTATGAAAATATGGGGATCATGACTGGAGAAGACTAACTTTTCCTTTGCAAGTACCAATTACAGATAGTTTCTTGGTTAGGTGTGGGAAACTATGCTCTAGGACCCCATTTGGCTTGAATCTGTCTAGGTCATGAGCAGCAAAAAAGGAATTTCATTTGATGGCATTTCTGTAGACTTTTTGTCTTATATGTATTGTTTTGTTTGGAAGTAGGTTTGTTTTGTCTTATTGGTTTTTGGCTTGTATATTTGGATTTCTATGCTTTCTGTGTGTATGGGAGTGTGTGAGTGTGATTGTGTAAATATTGTGAGAAAGAGAGGAGAGATATTCATCCTTTTAGGTTTGATATTTAGAGAGAATCTGTATGGAGTTGTGTGAATAGAAGAATGAGGAGAATCTAAGAAGACTTCACAGAGGGGAAAGCATAATCAGAATATACTACATAAAAAAGGTTTTTTCAATAAAAAAGAGAATGGATCAAAGTGAATGAACCAACACAATAGGATTTAAATCCATTAGCAGAAAAGCATTTGCTATGGGCACACAAATACAATGCATGCGAGTTAAATGGAACTTTGAGGTTCGGTGTTACTAAATATTATGTGAATCATGTCAATGGGGACTAGTAAGATGGCTCAGTGGATGAAGGCACTTTCCACCAAGCCTGATAACTTTAATCTGATCCCTAGAACCAACATAGTAGAAGGAAAAAGTGACCCCAGCAAGTTGTCCTCTGATCTTCACACATTTGCACACACACACACACACACACACACACAAATAATAACATATAGAAACATTTTTAAAAATCCATAAATCAATAAATCAATAACTTTCAAAATGTTGTGGTAGATTAAGTAATATTCATGATTTTTCAAGCTGAAAATGATTAACTGTAAATTTACTTTCAAATTTACTCAGGGTCTTCCTTCCTTCCTTTCTTTCATTTTTTCTCTCTTCTTATTTTGTTTGTTTTATTTATTTATTTTAGTATCTGGTCAATTGATACTTCCTCTCAATCCCCCATCCAAAATGGACAGGGATAACCAAGTAGCAAATTTGACTTTACAATTAATACAATACACATTTTAACTCCATAAACCCTCTTACATTAAAAATAAACCATCACTGTGGTTATATTAAACTCTGGCATATAAATAAACATGTTTTTATGAGACCATCACAAAAATTACTTCTCAATGAAAATGAGGTAAATATACCTTCAGCATTGTAAGCATTCACAATTACAGGGTGCTTTTGAAAACAATCATGAGTTTACTTTTAAAGAATTTTGAATTATTATGTACAAAAGGCATCAACTTTCTAAGAAAATTAAACATTAATTATCATATCCACAAATGGAATCTTTACTTCATATAAATGGTTTCTGTGATAAAGCATGTTGGTGAATATATAATCTCTTGTTAAACCAATGAGTCATATTATTAGTCATTCTAGAAAGAGATATTGAACAAACATTCCTGCTGTGGGATAATGCTCTTGTACCCTGTAAAGATTTGTCAGTCATATTGTTGAAAAAATGCTGATTGGCCAGTAGCCAGGCAGGAAGTATAAGCAGGGAAAACAGACTGTGAGAATTCTAGAAAGAGGAAAGACAGAGACAGTCACCAGTCAGACACAAAGGAAGCAAGATGAGAATGCCTCACTGTGTAAGGTACTGGGCGGGACAGAAACTTCTATCTACACATGTCTTCATCTTTTTAATTTAATAAATAACAATGTTTAATACTTTAAAAACAAGACAAAAATGTGTCAGAAAGAAATGTTATTCTTCTTCTGATGCTGCCTTTTGCTGAGTACAAATTCTCCATGTAATTTTTAGAGACTAGCCCTTGTCTTTAATGAGATAAGTTGAACTATCCACTAGATATTACATTAGAATTTCTGACATCATAAGAACCGGAAGGAAATAACTATTGAAACAATACTCATTTATAAAGAGGGATGATTGAGAAAAATTAATTTGGCAGGTTAAAGTTTCCGAAAAAAGACTAAGACATGACTCTCTATAAATCAAGCATACTCTTCCAAATCCTGAAATTTACTATACTTTTATTTTAAATTAGACTTCTATTGATTGCATATGCCAAAATATGAATATTTATTGTGAAAACAAAATTGTTCAGTGTCTAATTTATTTTAATGTTTGTAATAGCTTGAATAGGAAAACCTATATCAGTCCATCTAAAGTGTAGCTTTTACTAAGATTTTTGTTCAAGCTTAAGAAAAACTGTCAACAATTTCTGGTTGTCTGTTCCTGCCTTTTTCCCTTTGTAAGTCAATCATCACCTCTCCTTTTATTACAGACAATTAGCATATTGAGCTCTCACTATCCCCCCTCAAACACATTTTATATATCCTGTCCTCTTTCTTGTCATGATATCAGACAACCCAAGAGGGAAATGTTTTCTCTGGGATACTACTACTACAACCACCACCACCACTACCACCATGGCTGCTANNATAATAATAATAATAATAATAATAATAATAATAATAATAACTGAATTGCAAATAAGGTAAGCCACTTGCTCAAATCAGACAGATTAAAGGAGGAAAATAATGATAATCACTGAGTCTTTCTGACTTCACAGTTTTCCAAATACATAGATATCTGTGGATACAAACTTAGTACATTGCTGAAGAAGACCTTGAACTTCTGATCCCCCTGTCTCCACCTCTGGAATGCCGGAAGTAAAAGTGTGAGTTACCATACATAGTCCATGCAGTGCTAGGAATAGACTTCAGAGCTTCAGGAATGCTAAGCAAGCACTCTACCGAACCACACCTTCAGCCTTCAACTCTACAACCCTTAAGGATGGTTGGTGTTTTATACTGTCTATATAAACTCTAATATGTCTGAAATTAAAGGTACCAGTTTGGTAGGACAAGATTGCAGTTATGGAAATGTAAGCTTAAATTTTTAGACAAATATCTCCCCATGAAAACTGCATGAGTCGTGAAAAACTGATCCTTGAGTAAACCTTGAATCCAGCTATTAGATCATTTTTTTACCTTTGCTCAAATTGGGACACAGAAGCCACTGCCTTCATCAAATGGTTAGAGGCTCCCAACTTCTACAGAATGTGGGTCTCTGTATCTGATTACTACAACAAACACCTGTTTCAAAAACAGTTATCTTGTTACAAAAGAAAAATCAAGTTTATCTCTTTGAGCTATGTTTGCACCGTATCTGAACATTATCTGTGCACAGGGAGACTTCATTAAACTCCTAAAGAAATGGAGATATGGTAGTTAGCTGGTCCTAGTATAGAAGCTTGCATTAAAAAGAGCACGCAAACCAAACTGTTTCATAATGGAAGAATAACTCTTAGAAAATGAAAATTCAATTTTCTTCTGCTACTACATTCTATTTCTCAGTGGACATGACCTGGAGAACACGTTTTCTAGCGAATGTGGATGAGTTAGTATATATAATGTTTCTTAAGCACTCATTTAGAATTCTGTTAAAATACATGTAAGTAACTTTATATCTTCATAGAATGGAAGCTTTTGGAGACACTACACTTAGATTACGGAACTTAATTACTTAAGCCTTAACACTGTATTGAATTTGTTATATGATAAAAAGAAATTTCTTATGAGAAAAACTACTAAATTCATGATAAAAATCATGGAATGAGTTTTAATATGGGTTAAATTGTTTACAAATTTGAGCCTTAGACAAGTATTTCATATTCAATTATTAATATTATAAATAAAATATTGCAGTTTAAAATATACTTGTTCACAAATAAGTATATGAAAATTTTTTATAATTCAACAAAATGATAACATTTGTTAGATATTCACTGATAACTTCTTGAAAATAGACTATTAGAGCATTTCTTTGTAAATGTATCATCACAGAAAGTAATTCATGCTAAATATCTTAGATACCTTAAATATTTGGGTTATGATTACTTTAGTTTTCATAAAAAGACTAAACAAGGTATAGTTATCTATATATATACATACATATGTAGACATTATAATGCTCTAGCTACAATATCAATACAAATAGATCTCTTTCATTTACAAATGCAAACCATCAAGTATGGTTTTGGACAAATTAGGCATTTGCATAAAATAAAACTTTTAAACATCAGCTCCTTAAATTCTAATTGATATGAATTAATAAGACTATATAATCCATTTATTTATTTATCATTATCATACTTTTATAAAAAGATGATGTTTATAGAAACTAGTATTTGAATAATTTTCTTAATATAAAGTGAGTCCTAGAACTGTACTGCCATGTACACATGCATATCACATGGTATTGGTGTGTTTTGCCCTCTAACCTAAAGTATTCATTTTGCTTGTGAAGCCATGGTTCACAGATGACTTCCTGCAAGGTCTAAAGTCACAACTGACCCTTAAGACGAAGTAACACTACTTGGAGAAGGGCACTAAAGGTCAGTGCAGGAATATAAATGGAGGCTCAGGACATGGAAAAGCAATCACATATGTGTCATAGATATCAGGAAGTGGAAACCACAAGCTGTTAAATGCGGATGTGCTGAGAGCCCTGGGGTGGAGACCAAGAGAAGAGTAGTCACAGTCCTAAAGTCATGCATACATCTTACACTTTCAGACACAGGAAGAATTTCAAGCAGATCTTTTTTGTGTATATGAGCATATGTCAGTACCTACTACCGTGGCTTGTTCACAAGTGCTTCCAATAGTGGAAGGCGTTTTTCTCCCCAGCTATAATCAATGTCAATAACATGTGGTATTTAGTGTTTATCAAGCCAGAGACTAGATGTACATCTCTGGGAGGATCAAGTCTGTACTACTAAATGTTAAGGAGGAGGACAAAAAGAGAGAAAGAAGAAAGAGAAAATGGAGGAAAAGGAGGAAAAAAGAGGAGAGAAAAGAGAAGAAAGAGGTAGCGGAAGGTGGATGAAGAGGAGAAGAAATGAACAGTGGGGGAAAGGATGAAAGAGAAGGAAAACTGGAGGAGGAGGAAGTGGAGGAGGAGGAGCAGGAGACTGAAATTTCGAAAGCACTGGAAAGAGATTTTCTGGATCACAGCACTGTGCTGTGCAAAGGCCACACAGGGACTCTCACCTGGGCAGGTATACTTCCACCTTCTGTTTCTTAACAGAGTTTGCCCATTCTTCAATCAGCTGTGCTTTGAGCAGAGGCTCCAGTGTGGCCAGTGGAACTTCCTGTCTGGAAAGTACCAGCATCATGCTGATCTCCTCTCCCTCATAGGGTATTTCTAGGACTTGGTAGATGCCACCGGCCTCATTGGATCCATCACTAAATTCCCCTAAAAAAACAAAATAAAAGCTTTAGAGTTCATATCAAAGCTTTCAAATATGCTTTCAGCTTTTTATATCTTCACTTGAAAAGGATGTTGGGATCTGAAGAAACGTTCAGTAGTTAAGACTCTTGCAGAGGATCTGGGCTCAGTTCCCAACACCCACACAGTGGCTCACAACTATATGTAACGTTGTGTCCAGGAGATCTAAATGCTTTCTTCTGGATGACTCCTGGATCAGCACACATGTAGTAAACATACATATATATATACATGCAAGAAAGACACACAACATATAAAAATAAATCTTTTTAAAGTAATAATGTTTAGAAAATAAGAAATTCAGGCATCCAAAGCAAAATGATTTATTTGAAAAGAGTCCTTGAAAGTAAATGAATCACCACTTCCAAAGATGTATTTATTTTTGAATTCCCTGAATTATCTCACATTTTTATGTTCCCTAGTCTTTTTTAATTTTAAATAAGATAATTCAATTTAACATAGTGAAAACTATGATTTTAAGATGAAATCCCTGCCTTCAAGTTGAGCATAAACTTGGACATCTACCACTATTCTCTTGAATTTTAAGAAGACAACTTTTAATTCTGGGTACTCTGTTTTCACCACAATTACAAGATACAAGGTCAATGCTGCCAGCTGAAATAAAATCTATGCATTATATACTGCATATCACATGTATTTATGAAAATAAAGATCTCAAGGCCAGTAATTAGGTAAATAAGATAATTTTTTGTTGTCCATAAATTTTGCAGAATTTCTTATGTATGTATGCATACAGAGAGAGAGAGAGAGTCTGTAGAATGACAAGATCCTCTTGTTATTACTTTAAATTTTCTCTACCATCAAAACTAAGAAGAATATTTCTGTTAATATTTTCCTAAGTATATTAGACATAGCTCTAGATAAAACTGTTAGTTCTAACATATATTCTTTATGCAATTACATTTCTGCTAATGATTTAACTGATTACTATAATTCAAGAGGAAACAATACCTTAAACTTCTGAAGAGTCCAAAGAAATTCAATGAAAATAATGTCAAAGACACTGAATTGCACCATAAAGTACGTTTTCTCAGCCATACAAACACAAATCTGAGACTTAAAATGTTTGAATTTTATTAAGAAAAACTTTTTACATTTATGTATGTGTACCTGTCTATATGTAAGTGTACTGTATGTGCGCAAGTGCTCAGAGAAGCCAGAGAAGAGCATCAAATCCCTGGGAAATGAAGTCAAAAAATGTCGGTACTGGAGATTGAACCCAATTCTTCCACAGTAAGAGCAAGTGATTTTAACTGATGAACTATTCCTCTGGCCCCTGATATTTAAATTTTAAAGAAAAGTTTTACAAAGGCTGGTAAGATGTTTAGGAGGGGAAAGGCAATGACCTTATTGTGGTCCCCAGAACACGTCAGGTAAAAGAGAACACAGGCCAGTTGTCTCTTGACTTCTACTCATGGGCTATGGAATACAACCTTACAAACAAACAAACAAATAAATAAATAAATGAAAGGAAAGAAAAATAAAATTATAAAATAAGGATATTTAAGAAAGCCGATAGGGTATGTAAACTGTGTTTGAGGGGACGGTGATAGGTCGATATGCTAATCATTGGCAATAAGGGGAGAGCTGATGATCAAACTGTATTTTCAGTTACTTGCAAGAGAAAAAAGACAGGAACAGACAATTCTGCTTTCAAAATAAACATAGTCTTCCCAATACTCAAATTCACTTTATTTTTAAATTAGACTTCTATTGATTGTTTATACCAAAATATGAAGAGTTATTTGGGCTGGGGATTCAAACTCAGGTCCTCTTGCTTACATAGCAAATGCTTAGCCCGGGAAGCCATCTTGCCGATCCAATATCAGATAATTTTAGATGAATAAAGCCACTTGGCAGGTGTAATTAATTACATGTATACTGGAAAGCTGTTAATACCTATACTATTCAGTCAAGATCTAATGACAAGCCTTTGGAAATGCAGGCAAGCAAATTGAACTACAGCCCAAATTATATTCACAGGAAATTGGAGCAATGAATATTTCATACTTTTAAAAGATTTGTTGATATACTACAACAATTAAAACACATAAAAATTGCCTTACCATAATAAAATTCTCCTTGTTGATACATCATTGGAATCTGTACTTCACTTTCATCATCTTTAGTGAAGGAAAAAGTTCTGGTATTTTCAGGTCTAAACTGGGATTTCCAGTTCCCTTTAAAATACACAGCATTGATGAGGACCAGATGAGTGATAGCGTCAAAATCCCTTGACGACACCAAATCTTTCAACAGACCTGTTTAGGTGAAGTAGATAAGAATTCACTTTAAATTAAAAAGTAGAAAGGCAAACCAAAGAATTTCAACACCACCCTCTGACAGAGTGGTCCCTAAAGATGCAAGATGTGTGTATAACAGAAGTAGAGCATATTACTTTTAAAGGAAGAATGCCGCCATACACACATAGTTACAACATTAACAAATCAGGTTGCTGCTATTTTAAGAGTGCCAAAAATAATTTGAAAGCTAGCATATTTTAATAATGCAATATATTTAAGGGAGATAGTTATTCATTTAGAATCCTTAATAATGATAAAATGTCTCTGTTATATCACAAATAATCTCATAAACTAAATAAGACTGAATTTATTTAATACTTTCTTATTTTGTCAATCATATCATTTCTTAAGCACTATTTCAAGGTTGTATGAATTGTAGGATTTAGGGTGTCTGATAGTGGTTTTTGTTCTAACATAAGGTTTTACAATACAAACATTTGGGAATTTATGACATTAATATTCCATGTAATAAAGAACTACACTAATCTACTTAAAATATTAATTTATTTTTTATTCATTTATTTTTATGTTTTCATACATCATGTATATTGTTTACATGTTATCCACATATTCTCCTACATTAATTTTCTCCTCCTTTTCTTCCATTAAACTGCTTTTAATTAGTCTCAATTTTTAGATTATTATTTCAGTCATCTTCCTGGCTAATTGAAAAATAAATGATGCGATTTTTACCACATAGAGGTGTTAAATACATCTAAAATATGAAGTATTGGGGCTGAAGAGATATCTCAGCAGTTAAGAGCACTTGCTGCTCTTACAAAGGACATGGGATTGGTTCTCAGTACCCACAGGCTCACACACCGACCTGTAACTCCAGTTTCAGGGGCTCTGAAGCCCTTTTCTGGCCTCCATGGGTATGCAACTGGTTCACATACATATACTGAGGCTTACATATATACACATAAACTAAAAATAAATTCTACAACAACAAACATGAAATTAGAAATAAAATAGAAAGTATGTGTAGCCAGTTTGTAATTCCTCCCTACTAATTTGAGCTACAGCAGACCACCCTTTCTAGAATGAATACTTTTCCCTTCTTAAAATTACCTATTAACTATCTTGGTTGTAAAACCATGAAAAAAATCCTCAAACTTTGATTTTTATTTCTTATTCTACTTTATTTAATTTTTGTTTTGTTTTTGTTTTTCTTAAACAGGATTTCTCTGTGTAGCTTTGGTGCCTATCCTGGAACTCGCCCTGCAACCAGTCTGGCCTCAAACTCACAGAGATCTACCTGACTCTGCCTTCCAAATGCTGGGATTAAAGGCATGTGCTACCACCACCCAGCCTCTTTTTTTTTATTTGAATCTTACAGTGAAACTATCACCAACTACCATTCTGTCCAACTAATTTATCAAATAGTTCAAAAAAATTCCACACAAGCTACACAAGGTGGTTCCATATATTGGGGAGCATTTATGTCAGGTGATCAGAGCCAATATTCTACTCACAACCATGTATTTAACTTATTTAATAAAAGTGAGGGTACACATACATCCCAGAGTAAAAGATGTTAAATGCTGAGTCAAACGGTGAAAAGAAAGGACATACTGTTTGTGTAATTCTCCACCCACTTATTGATGTAGTTGGCCACAGCGACATTTTGGCTGAAATCCACATGATTGACTTCCGCGTTAAGGTACTTTCTCATCATTTGCAAGAACTCATCATTGATATGAAACCCATTTTGCACAAAGAGGGAATTGGCAATTTTCATCACATATTGGCTCTCTTCAGCAGATACCATGTCAGAGAAATCTTTTAGGAAAGAAAATTCTTCACCTGCAATATGACAAATGACAAGTTTATCAATGAAAGAGACACGGTGAAAGACCACTATAACAGAGAAGGACATTAGGAGAATCGAGCCAGGGAAAAGGAGCAGGCTTGGTCCTCAGAGAGAGATGGCAAGGAGCTTCAAGTGCTATTTCTAGGTGCTCAAATTAGCTTTGTCCAGGTCACCAAGAGTTGCTCTTTGTTTTTGTTTGTTTGTTTTGTTTTGTTTTAAGTTTGTTAATTTTTCAGAATCAGAGATCAAGCCTGGGACCTTACACATGCTAGGGAGCTTGAACTGCAGCCTTGCATTGTGACATGGATAAAGTTTATAAAAGAAACAAATGTAAGTGGTTTTCTTTCAAAATACCTGGATTAGTTGCATTCAAATAATCTTTTTGGGGGTTTATCAAGCAAAAATTAGTTATCTAGAAGATATTCCTTTAAAATTTCCTCTCACCTGATGATTAAATAACATTGGTAGAAAATCCATTGCTTTCTTTTTAAACTTTCTGATGAATTTGTTCATGTGCATGCTAGATAGAAGTGTTAAAACAGAAATCACATCCATTTCCAAATTTTTCCCTAGTTGATATAATTTTATAATAATACATTTTAAAAACCTGTATATTATTTAAGCAATAAAAATATCATTGGTTGTAAAGAAAAATTTGATATTCTTCTAAAATCATGATGCCCTTCTTTTTATAATCTATCACAGCTACCTTTTCATTTATTTCTATGATAATTTACACTGGAAATTACAGAATCACTTTTTTCTTTACTATGCAA
The DNA here is from genome assembly GCA_001685075.1 of Bramus lutescens. Lineage (NCBI taxonomy): Eukaryota > Metazoa > Chordata > Mammalia > Rodentia > Cricetidae > Bramus > Bramus lutescens. Next base: position 33,513 of record LOEQ01009615.1, read on the forward strand.
GCTTATTTAAATAATACCTTTGAGAAGATGTACTTTCCTTGGATTTGCTCAGCTATGACTGGGGACAGGAATGAACCCCTTTTTATAAATTGTAACTCTTCTAACCATTTTATTGCAATAAGATTATTCCTTACCTCTTGTAAATATTGCCTGCTCTGGCAGAAGGCAATGTGATTGAATTAAAAGTTAAACTCAAATAATTATGAGAAATAAAACCCAGGAACTTACCATTTTTCAGGCCATCATATCCCATTGCATGACGGATTTCTTTCAGTGTAGATCCTTGAGCCCCAAGTTCCATCACTCCCATTGCAAGGGCAATGCTCAGTGGGGAAAAGAGGATGTTTTCATCTTCCCCGGTGGCTCGAAGATGATTGTACATATTCACTGACCACTCTGCCATGGGCTCATCTGGGAAAGTCTCCCCTATCACCACACATTGCATGACCAGCAAAGAGAACAGCCCAAAATAAGCCATCCTGGAATGGTTTCAAGTCTGTAAAACAGTAATACATATATATATATATATATAACTATTATCTCTGATACACAAGTTAATGGAAGAAAAATAAAGAATTAGCACTTGGTAGAATTATAAGATAAACTTTTTATAAAATTGAACATTTAAAAACAGTTCAATATTAATTTATCTGTTAAAAAGTCACATTAAAGATTTAATGGTGAGTTTTCTCTCCTGTCCCACCCGTGTGTGTGTATGTGTGTGTGTGTATGTGTGGTGTACTTTGAATGGAAGGCACACATGCTAAGAACACACTCTAAAACTGGGTTAAACACCATCAATCATAGTTTGCTTTCTGTTGTTGTGATAAAGCACTCATTAAAATCAATTTGAGTAGGATAGAGTCTATTTGTCTTTCAGGCATCTTTCTTATACAACTCAGGCTCACCTGCCTAATGAAGGTATTGCCCACAGTGGACTAGGACCTCCTGCATCAATGAGAAATCAAGAACACGGCAGACAGTCATGCAGACAGGTGAGTCTGATAGAAGCAATTCTTCAACTGAAGTTCCTTCTTGTCACATATGTCCAACTGACAATCAAGATTAACTATCACAAGCCACAATCCTCAGACTTCTACTTTTAAAAACAATCAATCAATAGTTAGTTGAAAATAAAAGGTAGCTAAGTTGTGATGATTCTACAAGGAGCAGGATGCACATGGTCATAACATTCATGACATTAAGGTATATATGGTATCCTGGCTAGTTTTATGCCAACTGGCCACATGTTAGAGTCATCTGAAAGAAGGGAAGCACAATTCCAAATTAAAAATCAAGAACATGCTTCCAAAACATCCACCTCTAGGAAATTTTCTTAATTAGTTGTTGATGGAGCATGGTCCAGCTCATGGTGGATGGTGCTATCCCTAGTTTGGTGGTCCTAGGTTCTAGAATAAAGCAGATTGAGCAAGCCATGATGCATCTCAGCTCCTGCCTCCATATTCCCGCCCTGTTTGAGTTCTTGTCCTGATATGCTTCAATGATGAGCAGTGATGTGAAAGTGTAGCCAAACAAACCGCTTCCTCCTCCAGTTGCTTTAGTCATAGTATTAGTAATCCTAACTAAGGCAGAAATTGGTGTTCAGATAGTCAGGTCCTGCTGTGCAGACCTGGCCATGTTTGGGGAGGACTGTGGAAGGATTTTGGAACTTTGGTCAAGAAATGTCATTGAGTGTTCAAAGCTTGTTAAGTTGTTCTGTGGGAGCCTGGAAGAAATCAGACATTTTAAGGAGGACTTAATGGGTCAAGAAGACAGCTTGAGGGTAATTTGAACTACGGGGTCCCAGATCAGGAAGTTTCAGAGGGGAAGAATTTTAGTAAGTGACCTATAACCCATTCCTGTGGTATTTTGACAAGGAATATGGCTACTTTTTTCCCCTGTCCTAAAAATCTGCCTGAGGATAAATGAAAGAGCTTTTGATTCATGACAGTGGTGATGGATATCTGAAGACAGCCTAAAACGGACTCTGACATGAATGGTAGTACCTCAAGGCAAGAACCCACCAAGCTAAATTTCCTTTCCTTCAGGGGTTAGACTTAAGACATTTTCTTGAGTCTCAAAAAAGATGTGATATTTCCTGAACACAAGGAACTGAAATTTTCTCCCTTCCCTCTCCCCTCCTCTCTTCCTTCTTTCTGTTAGTTATTCATCTTTAGTTATTTCCAATTTGGACTTTGGACTTTTAACTGGTGTTGAGACTGTGACAAACTATGGGGACCTTTGAAGCTGAACTAAGTAAATGTTTTTGCATTATGATATAGCTATAAGCCTGGATGTAGGGCCAGGGAGTTGTATGTGGTGGTTTGAATAAGAATGACCCCCATAGGCTCATAGGAAGTGGAACTGTTTGAAAGAATTAAAAGGATTAGGATGTATGTCATTCTTGGAGTTGGTGTGGTCTTGTTGGAGGAAGTGTGTCACTGGGGTGAGCTTTGAGTTTTCAAAAATGCTAGACCCAGTCTATCTCTCTCTCCTTCTCTCTCTCTTTCTCATTTCCAAATTTCCACAGAACAGCTTGCCAATCTTTGAACACTCAATGTCTTTTCTTTTTTAAAATTCAAAAATTCTTGCATAATCCAGGTCTGTCACAGTAATAACCAGCTATCGGATAGCAGTTTCTGACTTAGGGTTACTATTACTATGATGAAACACCATGACTACAGCAACTTAAATAGAGAGGGTTTATTTAACTTATGCTTCCATGTCACTGTTCTTTATTGAAATAAATCAGGATAGAAACTCAAACAGGACAGGAACTTAGAGGCAAGAGTTCATGCAGAAGCCATGGAGGAGTGCTGCTAACTGATTTACTCATCATGGCTTGCTCAGTCTGCTTTCTTATAAAATGAATAGAGGACCACTGATGTTGGATTTCCCTCTGTATGCTGTGATTACTGTTGATAAATAAAGGAACTGCTTTGGACCTATAGCAAGGCAGAACTTAGATAGGCAGGAAAAACTAAACTGAATGCTGGGAGAAAGGAGGTGGAGTCGGAGAGAAGCCATGTAGCCTGCCAGAGACAGATGCTGGGAACTTTACCTGGTAAGCCACAGCCTTGTGGCAATACACAAATTAATGGAGATGGGTTAAATTAATACGTAAGAGTTAGTCAGTAAGAAGCTAGAGCTAATGGGCCAAACAGTGATTTAATTAATACAGTTTATGTGTGATTATTTCAGTTCTGGGTGACCAAAACAAACAAGCAGCTGCTACTACCGACCACCAGCCAAGGAATATTACCAACAACAAAGGACTGAGCTCTACCCCATCAATAACTAACTCATTAAGAAAATATCTTACAACTGGATCTTGCAGAGGCTTTTCTTAATTGAGGCCACCACCTTTCAGATAAGTCTAGCTTGTGTCAAAATGACAAAAAACTGCCCAGGGATGTAAATATGAGGATTGGGAAAGTAGCTTAGTCAGTGTTTTTCCCATAAGTGTGAGAACCTGCTTTTGAGTTCTATAATTCACCTAAAAAAAGCTTTTTGTCTGTTTCCTGTTATCCATTGCTTGTGAGTACATCTGTATTTAATGTTGTTACCACTGCTACCTTCACTAACATTGGACTCCTGTTTCTTTGGGTTTTTCAGTGTGAACAGTGGCTCTTCAGGAATTCTCTAGGCCTTCTGTGCTGGATTATGACTGATAGAACATTCACTCCTGGACTGAGCAGCTACTGAGTTCTCAGTTTCTCCAGGGTACAGATAAACATTGTTGAATTATCCAAATTGTAGTGTTTAAGCCAATATAATGAGTCTTCTTTTAATATATTATTACACACACACACACACACACACACACGTTTTCTAAAGTTCTTGTTTGCCCATAATGTGTGACCTGTAGTCTGAGGAAAGACCTGATGCTCTCTCTCTCTCTCTCTCTCTCT
>LOEQ01009616.1:5676-38586 GCA_001685075.1 Bramus lutescens
TATATATATATATATATATAGCAAGGGACTTGGGAGTAGAATAGATCTTGCTAGGAAGTAAAAATAGAATAAATAGTTATGGTTAATGGGAGGCTGGAATATGATGATCAAGTGGGGAGGAGAAGGAAGAGAGGATTATGGAAGGGAATACATGAGAGACAGCTAAAATTAAGGCACATATGAGGATAATATGGAAGCCTAATACAGTAGAAGCTTCCTGAAATATATATATATAAAGATAATCTTAACAAGGTCACAAAATAATAGGGAGTTGGGGGACAGAGCCCAACTAAGCACCTTATTACCAAATGAAACTTCCAGTCCTAATTGAGTTGTTGGTGAAAAGGTTTCCATAGGAATATCCAAAGAACTCAGCCTGTTGCCAAGACTGTAGGTTGATCCCCACAAGTTTAGGGTAAAGACCATAGCTGAAGACACCTACACAACTCATCAAAGATGAGAAGCTTCCTCTGTGACAGATGGGAACAAATATCCAGACCCACAGCCGGACATCATGCAAAGAGTGAGACACCTTAGAACACTCAGCCTTAAACAGGCTGTCTCCAGCAAATCCTCAGGGCTCAGGGACGCTGCAGAAGAAGAGGCACGAAGAGTACAGGTGTCAGAGTGGGTGGAGAGCACTAAGGAAAGAAGACCCCCCCTAAATCAATATGATCAAAGAGACTAAGGCAGTACACAGAGCCTGCCTGGGTGTGCACCAGGTTGTTTGTGTATATAGTATGGCTTCCAGTTTAATGTTTGTATAGTATTCCTGAGTGTGTGAATGAGGGCGTCTCTGACTCTGACTCTTGACTTTTTAATTGGCAGTTGATAACGCACAGAAAGCACTACTGAAAGAGCAGAGACAGTGGAGCAAACTAGACCCGGAAGTTACAGAGTGTTTCTGTCCACGGAGTATGAGTCAATGTGAATAGCACACAATGTATTGCAGCCTTTTCTCATAGAAAGTCATTCACTCTGTCTCCCGGGGTCTTTCCCTTCAGTTAATATTGTTCAATTCTGATGTGCTAGCTTTTTGTTTTATCTCGTTCTATTTTATATTATTATATTTTATTTCGATATTATCATTTAGGAAACTGTTTTCTAATGAGAGAAAAAAAAAGTAGATCCAGATTTGAGGGAGGTGGGGAGAAACTGGAGGGAATTGATGGAAGGAAAACCATAACCATTATAAATTATATAGGGAAAAAATCTATTTTAATATAAGGGGGAAAAGTTAAAAGGGAGAATGGTAATGAGAAAACAAAATTATAGTATTAAAATGTATGTATAAGTTGTAGTTCTTAATATGGGTAAATATATAGTTATTTTAAATTAAAAATAAGAGTGAGGATGTAAGTTCTCTGGTATTGATTAAAGGAATATCAATTTGTATGTTAGCAATGGACAAATAGGAAATTAAATTGTGAACTTTAACTCTGTAATCACATAGTTTTGCAGGCAAACTTTTCCCACTTTTCATTTCTGTCTGGTCAGTTCCAATATATCTTCACTGATCAGTTCAACATAATACACCCTTTAAAGGTTGTTTCCATCTGCAATAAATAACAGTAAGCTTGGTTTTGTAGTTATTTCTGCACATTTCTGTACAATGATCTTTTTAAACAATGGAATGCATTAGCTTAACTTGATTAGCATGATTGTTTATAAATTTAATTTTGTAAATAAAAAATAGAATTATATATGAATATGGCTAATTTTATGTGTGTCCAGTGGGGGTAATATATATGTTTATTTAGACACACATGTATGTTTTAAGCAATGGTTTATTTGTTATGTATGTGTTTATGAATATGTATGGCAACTACATGCCATGGTTTGCATGTGGAGGTCAGAGGACAACTTGTGGGTGTCATACCTCACTATCCATACTGTGTATTCCAGGGATGGAACTTCTGTCATCATGCTTTGTGCTCAACACCTTTACCCATGGAGCTATCTTGCCAATGTCACTAAAATTTTAAAATATACTTTTATGAAAATGTGGAAGAGCGTTTTCTTCTGGCTTTAGAACCTGAGGTATGACCTAAAGTCAACATGAGTAGTATGACCTGAAAATTTAGTTTTGTAAAATAATTTCAAATAATTTTATATAGGTGTATCAATTTTAACTTTGGACTGCATTCTACAAAACCATTCATTTTAGCTTTTAATTATTTATATTATACAATAATAATACAAAATGACTCCTCTTAATAATGCTGCTTTAGTAAGTTCATAATGTTAATAACACTTTTCTATAACTTAGAAAAATAATTTTTTACTTAAGGAGAACTATCAAGAAGTCTTGAGGAATTTCAGGTTTGTAGAAATGCCCCAGAAGTAACTGAATTAAATATAAAACTTATACTCAGATATGCATGGTTCTGGGGTGTACTTCTTAACTTCTTAAAGATTCATGTGATCCACATTCATGGCTAAAAGATAAATTTAAAGGCTATTGGTTGTACAGGAGTTAGAGAACAATGTACTAATTTGCAAAGAAAAATGCGTGGGAACTTATTAGAACCCCCATTTATCATATATTACATATTATATATTACTTATTTTCACTAGGATAAGGGCACACATTGGTCATTTTCTTAATATTATGCTTTTCTCGTGTAATCATTTAAATTTAAATATTACCAAACCTTTTATAGGTGGTACACAAACTAAACTTTTGAGAAAAAGTGTGTTTTTTTATTAGTAACTGATAAAAAAATATTAGCTCTTAAAAGAACAGAGACAGTGGAGTGAAGTAGACATGGAAGTTACAGAGAGCTTCTCTCCAGAGGGTGAGGCAATATGACTAACACACAACATATTGGACACTTCTCTCATCCAGCATTGGGCAACAAGGAAGGGAGGGGCCTCATGAAAGGAGGGGCCTCCTTAGTGGGGATCTTCTGTTTCCCTAGGAAAAACAGTTACATCTGACCACCCTGGGAGAGGCTTATAAAATCCTTCCAAGCTAGTAAAGGAAAAGATTCAGACAATTAAAACAGGAAGTACCAGCTGGAGAAGCTCTCCAGTGGTGTTCACAAGCTCAGAGGCTGCATAATGAAGAACAGAAGATGCATGGGGGGGGGTGGACTCTCCTAGGAGCTCTGCATGGGAAGGGTGAACAGGTGGTCCTCATCAGGAAGTGTTAGGGAGTTTGTGTTCTTAAAACCCACCAGACCCACTGAGATGCTTTCTTTTAAAAATAAAAGCAAAATGAAAAATACATTTTCATCAATAGACTAGTGAGCTTTACAGGAGCTTAGATATTTTTGAAGAATTGCTTCAGCTTTTGGAGAGATGATACATGATAATGAAATTTTATATAGGAGTTTTTTTCCTTCTACTGAATGTTTTTATGGCTTTAAATACGTGTTTAAAGGAAGACTCACCCTAAAAAAATGTCATGTTCTTATGAGGAATAATCAGGCAACAGTTGGGGACATAAATCCAATCACTAAGGATATATAAAGACTAAGAGAAGACATAATTCAAAATGAGCAATCAACTTTCTTAGATATCATGAAGCCATTATTTCACGTTAGGGAAGTCAATCATCAGAAAACAAAGTGTCTAAAGTTACAATTAAGTCAATCAACTTTCAACAGAAAAATATCTGCAGTTGCATATTCTGTCTTTTGTCTTTTAACATTAATAGTATATCAGGATGTCAGATTCTGACATTCAGTTTTCTGCAGCGTTTTGGATGAGCACTTCTAGAAATCACTCTATGGTGTGCAAAGTTCCCACTAGTTGGGAAAACTATGCATGCAAACATAGAAGTCATCATATTTAATTAGAAAGGATGAAAAACATTTCACATGGCCCAAGTTATCATTATAACAAAAATTATAAGCAATCTCACTTAAATTCCAATAAGATCAAGCAATCTTTTATTTAGCTACCAATCAAATAGTAGGGTATAACTTGGAAAAAGTGTAAAATGACGTTCACTCCATGTCAGTAGGAAGAAGTCATTTAAAATCCTTTCTTGCATAAGAGACACAACCCTGGCCTTCATTTGCCTCACCAACAAAATGAAGGCTTGGGGAAGAAAATGATGCACTACAAAATCAGGGCAATATTTGTCTTGGGTCTCAATGGAATTTCCAGTTGTTAAGAAGTAAACACAGTGATGTTCAAATCTCAGAATACCATGAATCAAGAACCAGCCCAACACACTGATGAGCCTGTACTCGCTACTTCAAGGAAACCATCAGATGAAGTCTAAGGGCAAATGAGTAGGAAAGAAAAGTCATTAGGACTGACTGTAGCAGTTCCAGGTCATCAAGGGAGCAATCAGGACCATGGCCACTGCTGATAGAGGTTTCTTGAGAGTTGAAGAGTTCAGAGCTCTGCCTTCATGTAAGAGTGGGAAAGGTCACTGTCTTCACCTGTGCACGGTCTCCCAGGATGCTGACTGTGTTCCCTTTGTAGAGTTCAGCTTTCTTTTCAAGATTATTATGGTTAGGGCTGAGGATGAGTTCAGTGAGAGAATAGTGACCAAGCATACAGAATGCCTTGGTTTTGAGTCTCAGCAATGAAGTTAACACAAAACAAATGGTTGGTTGGCTAGTGGCAGTATCCCAGTGAGATGCTTACTACACAGTAAATCTTTTTTTTTAAATAATGCATTTGTTTTGTGTGCTCATATCTGTTTCTCCTCACCATACCTTTCTCTCTTCATGTGTGTGTGTGTGTGTGTGTGTGTATGTGTGTGTGTATGTGCCACACATACTTTTAACAAGGAAGATAAAATTTTGCAAGAGTCAGGTATTTCCTTCCACAATCTGGGTGCAGAGAATTAAACTCAAGTCATTAAGATTGGCCCCAAGTGCATTTACCTACTAAGCCATCTTACTGGTCTATCTCTTCTTTTTGACTCACTCAATTTCCGTTATCGACTGGATGTTTAAACAGGGATGAGTATGAAAGCATCAAACGACATCACTGCATGCCATCAGAGTGTTGTTCAAATACTATATCATCAACCACAAAGAGTGTAACTTATGAAAGTTATATCCTGACAGCTTTGTTCCTGGCTTTTGCGTGAGGTTTTGACCTCTCTCAGTGTTCACGTTCAGAAATTTACCTTTCCAAAGGGGTCTCATAGAGCATTTTGTCGCTTAAGAATTTGTTATGTATTACTTGCTGGCTACTATTTCTGATTGTAATTCATATAATTAAGGTTTCAAAAGTATATTTTACAAGTACAGCAGATGGATAGCTCAGTTAGGATAAAATTTAATAATAGTATGGGGCAGGAGAGATGAATAAATGGAGAAGAACCCTTGGTGCAACTTCCTGTAGCCCCAGCTCCAGGGAATTCAATTCCCCATTCTGGACTCTCCAGCCATCATGCATGCATGCATGTGCACACACACACACACACACACACACACATACTTAAAATTTTCTTTTAAAATCTCGTCACAAGTAGTCAGTAACTGCTAAGAGTGGGGGAATTAGTCTCTTTCTAAGGCCAAACTTCTTCATAGGTTTTCCATTTCCAATATATGTATGTATTTACATGTAGCAATACATAATTGAGGAAGAGTTGTGTAGTGTAGGGGTGTGAGGTGTTGGCGTGGGAAGACGCAAAGGTAGGGATACAGATACAGTGCTCCTTTATGCAACATCACGGGAGTAACCAATTGCTTTCTGCTTTGATTTCAGTCCTGCTTCACAAGATAAAACCCACACCTAACACTATTACCAACACAAAAACATACTGGGAATATGCTGCTAATGGGCAGAGTGTTTAACAGACCCCTAATGAGTTATTATTAAACTCATATATCACTGCACCTCTAAACACCCAGCTGAGAAGTCTCTATTTTCACTAAGTGATTTTTAACCAATGTCCCCACAATTGGCCATGATGCAGAAAATAAGGGATTGCAGAATGCTCATTCCTAAAGGAATAATGGATACCATAGTCCCTCACAAAGCTAAGGGGTCATAGATGGAGCAGGGTAAAAGGCTTAGGGGTAATAGATGACTGCAAGGAAATAGCTTCTGAATAAATACAAGTTCACAGCAGTGTGACACCATGCATAAAGCCTGTGCAAGTTCAAGCCATTCCAAATTCGAGAATGGAGATGGGACTTGGGTCCACAGTTTCATCCCTAGCCATGAAGCTCTTCACAAATTTTGTCTTCCAAGAGAGGAAAGGAGGGCCTTCTATAGGGATGAAGTCCTGGTAAGTCAGCATGTTCCAAAGGAAGACCACACATTCAGGAATATTTAAGCAGAATGAATTGGTGTTAGAGGTTTTTTTTTTAATTAATACTATGTTAAGTAGGTAGAAAAGGGGGGAAATTCTTGACATGGGAGGGAAATGTGATCGAAACATATATTAAACTCTCAAAGAACCAATAAAATAGTTTAAAATATAAAAAAACAAATAAGAAAAGAGATTTGAGTGAAAGACAATGAAAGGAGAAATAGTAATTGAAAAACACACTGAGGAAATCAGTCATGGACAAACAGAGGAGCTGAATGGAAACATGGAGAAGCAAAGCAGAAAACAGAAAGGGAAATCCTGGTGCTTCTTCTAGCAAAATAGACGTGGTGTCTAAGTTGAGCCCATCTCCTCCACCAGTAGGTGCAGGTATGTGATGAACCCATTATTTGACTTCACTATTTGGGGAAAGCTAAGCTCACCTCCTCACTCACACATTCAATATGTGTTGTCCACATATTTTATACCAAGCATTTCCTATGAGTTCTAGAAACAGTGTTTGAATTTAACCATGTCATAATGTCATTTCACTAAAGTAATCAGCATTATTTTACATTTGTTTCTCTTCAAATTCACATAAAGCTGAAATATACAAGTTTAGGAAATTTCAATTATTAGTTAGGCCACTATCGACATCATAACTTAATGAATCAGGCTTCAGTTTCCTATCCAGAGTCTTTCACTGGATTTGTCTGAGACTGGATTTATTTTACTGATGATTTCTTATCGTTTCATTGGTCACTTGCCTTCCAAGAACTATTTCATTTTTTGTTTACTTGTGTCTAATTTTCATCCCTTTATCTGGTTCATTCTAGGCTCTATACAAGGCTGAGTAAAGTCCTTTGGAATGATGTCTATATAGTTTTTTGAAAAAGCTCATGTAACAAGTTTGCTAGATACTAAAGCAACAAAATCCACACACAAACTCATCAGAGTTTAAACTGTCATGGTTATCTGTAGACAGAGACTGCTTGCTTGATTCCTGGCCACCTAAACCCAAAATAATAACTCAGAAAGTATATTAAATGAAATACTGTTTGTCCAATAGCTTAAGCATATTTATAACTAGCTCTTACATCTTAAATTAACCCATTTCTATTATTTTATATTTTACCACGTGGCTCATGGTTTACCAGCAAGTTTCCAGTGTTTCTGTCTCCTGCAGAAATGGTGTCTCACTAACTCGGCCTTCTTTCTCAGCATTCAGTTTAGTTTTCTTGCCTAGCTCTACTCTGCCCTATCACAGGCCAAAGCAGCTTCTTTATTCATTAACCAATAAAAGCAACACATATACAGAAGAAACTCCCACATCATCTCCCCTTTCCTGTCTAAATATAAAGGAAGGTTTTAACTTTAACATAGTAAAATTACATATAACAAAACAGGTATTAAGAAAGAATTGCAGTAACAATATTTGTATCTTCTTTATCTTTCATCTTAATTAAGTAAAACTAAAACTTCCTATTCTTAAACTACATCAAAGGTTCCAGAAGGATATAATTTTACCTAAGTTAAAAGGAAGTGCATTGTAAGAAACTTCTAAAGTTCTAGAATTTACAGAGACATCTTGCTGCCTGGACAATCAAAGTTCTTTTGTGTCATTGGAGCATGCAGCTTCAGCCTACAGGCCCGTAGTATCTGGAAGACTTTTCCATTAAGCAGGAAATTTCAAAGACAGTTCCACCTATATTGGCAGTTTGTCAGTCAATTTCTTTGGTGTCCTGCAGAATGTCTGACAGACTCTTTCATGAAGTAGGAACCCCGAAGAACTATCTCACCTTTAGGCAAGTTCAGCAGTCATTTTTCTGTGTGTCCTGCATGTCTAGTTTATACAGCATACCATAAAGAAGCTCAGCCAAGAACAGTTTCTTGCCCAAATGGCTAGAAAACTCCATAGGAGCCTCTTTGATGCCCATCTTTCTCTTGAAGTAGATTGGTGCTGCCAGGATAAAATGTGTCTCATTGTCATGAAAAGTCCTAAGTTATTAAAACATTTTAAATGGCATATTCTGAAGCTCTTTAAAAGGTTGGAAGACTATTAATTGAACTGAAATATATTTCTATATATCTAGAAAACCTAACTAACATGACTACAAGCTTACTATTATAGATGACTATCAACCTGTATTTTTAAATTATACATTACATTTTTAAATGTGATGCACAAACACAATATCTTAATCAACAGCAGAAATATACATAAAAAGAAATTGACCTTTAATTTGTATCAGTAGACAAAGATTTATACCAATGCATAGTACTTATCTCTATAGCATATCCCCCTTTAGATGTAAACAAACATTTATAAACAATATTTGGGAAGTTGGGCATAGTTCTCTCCAAACTGCTTCCTACTTTTTGTTGGGTGAAATAATTTTTAGGTGTTTACGGAGACCTTCAGGGGGTCCTGTTCCATTAAATCACATTAGTATGGAAGGAATCCACAGGTTCTTATCTTCTGTGGAAACAGAAACTTTTCCATCCTTAGACACAAAATTTGAAGTCAAAATACCTTTAAAGTATATATGTTGGTTTAGTTTAGCATTCCATACAATGAAACGTCTTTCTGTAATAAATCATTCACAGTCAAAAACTTCAAAGAAAATACAATAATATACATAATCTAGACTCTCTGTGTATATTTTATCTTTACATGACTTATTTTTTATTCTGTTACTTTTTCTGCAAATTTAATATTTATTTTATTATCTTTACTCTTTTAATCTATGACTATATCTACTCTTTCATATTACTTTTAATGTCTCTTTACTCTTTTCCTTTTTTCTCCCAAGCTTATGTATGTTTATTTATTTAAGCACTGTGACCCATTTAGAGGTTTTTTTTTCCATAGGAATTTGTCTTTATTATATGCATGTCTATAATTACTTTTTAACCAGGAGTGCATCTTTTTTCTTCTAAATGCTGAGCAGGCATGGCTAGGACCAACTCCACAGCACTGCCTTTGGCTCTGCCCAGTCCAACATGGCAGAGGCATGTTTACTGCCTCTGGGGGTAATGCCCACTGCTCCAGCTCCAGAGTCACAGTGGATCTGTGTCGCAATTAAGCAATGTGTAACATGCTGCTCACAGACCCCCACAGGCCAAAGGAGCTTCTTTATTCATTAACCAATAAAAGCAACATATATACAAAAGGACTCCCCATATCAGTTATTTCTTAGACTCTCAAGTTTAATCCACTACAATCCATATCTAAGTAGAGCTTAAGAGCATTACTCTACCAGGAATTGATAAAGGGCAGAACTGAGAATCTTTGATCCAAATGTAGTCTATTGAGAGCCTGAAGATGGAGGACCTTTGAGGTAGTTTCTTCACTCACACATCTGGTGGAGAGATGCTTCTTAGCCTTTGGTCCATGTGAAGACATGTCCTCTGGGGCCTTTTTATAAGGTTTGACCTTCCCATAGCAAGGGAGACTTGGGTTAATGGTATTCCCTGCATAGAAAACATTGTTTGTTAGAAACAATAACTATATAACCCTTCTGAGGAACACTGAAAGAAGCAACTGCTTACAGATACAGCATGTGCTGTCAGAGGCAACCACAAACAAAGCTGTGAGATTAATATATAGGTCATAACATTCAATAACACTGATAAAAAGTTAAGAAAAGTAGGACATAAGAGTAATTCAATGTAATAAGTCATACAAATCTGGCACTATTCATTATTTCTTATAGGAGAGTCTGTATTACAATTTTGATCCTAATTTCATTATATAAAGATGAAAACCCACTACAACATGGAGTCTCTTGCTGGTTAATTGAATGGATTTCTATGTCATTTTTCTAATCAATAATAAAGTCAATTAATCATATATTTATCTTGGCAACTCTCTTTGAATCTAGGCTTCTCTTCTCCCCTACTCAGTTCCTACAAACATGTCTTGAGTTCACTGCATGAACTCAAGGCTGTGCACTTATATCAGATAGGCACAGGGAATCGACAAAGTTGCTCTGTTGGAGGGAAGTGGAGGGAAAAGATGTCAATTGTGTCACCCTAGGAAAATTCAATATATCAGGAACTCTGAAACTACCTTCAGGTAGGTATTTCTTCTTAAGTCCTTGCTATCATGGTTCAGCCATGATAGCAAACTTCTCTTCTCTTTTCTATGCTATTTTCCCAATCTAAAATTTTCTGTAAGCTTCATTGGTATTTTTGATTTGTTAATTTATTAATGGGATGATATATTTTATCCCCATTATTATATGATCTTTACTGTACCCAGACAACTTCAGCTCTATAGACACATCTATTCAGTTGTGTTTTGAACAATGAAAATTGTCCTCCAGAAAGTCACATTGTGATGAACATAAAAATGCTTATGTCTACTCTTACATTACTTATGCTTGGTAGACTAACTACAAATGAATAAATTGCTAATTTTTGATGTTTTTATAATATGTTACTGATAATGTGAACTTTTTGTTTTAATAGAATTTACCTTACTTTTAAATATAAGCAAAACTCTTTGATTCCCAATACTTTAAAATCAACTCTGAATTACTTTTTCTCTCTTCTTTCATTCCCAAGCTTAATTTTTTTTAATTCTTTCGTGTATAGGTAAAAGATAAGTTCTACAGAGAAAATGGGCAAACTTTCAGTTTATATATTTGGGGCAAAGCTGTTTGGTATCAACTTCTGCTGCTCTCAATCTATAGCCAGTTAAGAATGGGGCAATTATACATAGTAAGTTTCCTTTCAAAGCTAAAACACAAAAGAAGTCCTTGTCAAAAATTATTAATGTTGTAAGGAAAGTACATCATGGCCAAAGTCATTCTAAGGAATAAATCTACTTAAACAGAGGGTGTGTGTGTGTGTGTGTGTGTGTGTGTGTGTGTTTGTGTGTGTGTATGTACAATTTTATGGAGGAGAAAAGGAAAGTGAGGAAAAGAAGTTGGATGAAGGACTAGTTTTCTTACAAAGTAGAAGAAAAATGAATATTTTATGGGATGAAAGAAAATATAACTTCAATAATAAATAAACCCTCTTTTAAGAAAATAAGCTTATATGGAAGGGGAAATCAGAGATAAAAAATGAAAATCCAAGTTCAATTCAGAGAATACTGTTGAAAGAGTTATGAGTTTGTACCATAGCTTAGAGATTACCAAATGTAGCCTGAAGGTGAGAACATAGGAAGGCCGTGATTAGGACTTGTATTTGTTACATTTATTACAAACATAATTTGCTTATTATCTGCAAATGGGGTTATACAATGACAATAACTTAATGTTATTGTGTACATTGCTCAGCATGTTTTATAATGTTTTTATTTATTCTTTGAGAATTTAATACAGTATATTTTCATCGTATTTATTATTCTGCTCCAACTCCTCCCAGTTTCTCTCCCATCACCCAACTTCTTTCAACCCATGAAACTTCAATGTGTTTTCCCTCTCTGTCTCTCTCTGTCTTTCTCTCTTTGTGTCTCCATCTCTCTCTCTCATATATATGCATGTCTTTCAAACAATCTATTTATTTTATTTGTATCTATTTAATTATTTTTGGTGTGTTTCTGTGTATTTGTATAAAAAGGAAGAGACAGGGTGGGGGACTACACATGCTCCAGTGCTTGCAAAGATCTCAATGGCTCCAAGAATCCTCCTCTGTCACTTTTCACCCCATTTACTTCAGTTAGTATTGCTCACTGAACCTGACGCTAAGTTGGAGGTCAGCCAGTCCTAGTATCTCCCTGCTATGCCTAGCTTTTAATGTAAGAGTTGAGCACTCAAACTCTGGTCCTGATGCTTGTACAGCAAGTGCTCTTACCCACTCTAGGTCACACGTCATAGACCCATGTGAAAAAGTCACCAGTAGATTAAATGTTCATGATACACCTCTCCAATGGGCCTTTCAAGCAGTGTTTTTTTCTGAATATTTTACTTTAATGATATCTCCCCTGAAGTGACATTGAGATCCTCGGTGTACATGTATTCAGGCGTAAACACACTCCCAACACACCATGCAGTGGTGTGGACAGAAATAAAATGGTTTTTTAACCACAAGATCATTCTAAACTTTGCAGGATCTGAGGGGAAAATTATTTTAATGAATACTATGCACAGCTATCTTGATTAATACTTGTGGGACTTGAAGGAATCCTGATGCAAGAGAGAAAGATGTGGAAGTGTAATAAACCTGTGAAAAAGCCTCCTGCGACCTCAAGGAGATATCTGGACCTATCAAGACTTTCAAGAGTTACCTCCAGTTGAGTTGAGGAGTGATGGACTTTATCTTCTTGTTACTTTAAGAGGGGGTGGATAATAATTGAACATGCTCATTTTCTTTTACTGGGTTGAACAAAAGAAAATGACTTCGGATATTTGTCTCAAACACTGACAAGACTTAAGGAAATTAGTTCTTCAGTCATGAAATGGGCCTAAGGTGAACACTATAGAATCTACTCCAGTGCGGTTCTCATGCCAATCAGCCAATCAGCTCCACACACAATCATCTATCTCCAAGGGCATTCTACAGATTGTGGAATCTGGGAGTCTGCCAAAAGATGACATCAATATTAAGACAGTAAATATATTAATCATGTTTTCATTTATCAGCCATTCGAGATTCCCCTTACCCTCAGCTAATGCCTGTGAGCGTCAATGCTGTACTTGGTAGAGGATCCAGACCTTCATTTCTGAGGAGCCTACCATGTCTTCTCAAGATCTGGTACCCATAATAGCTCATTTACAATCAAAATGAATAAGGAAGTTACAGATGCTCCATAAGATTTCTTGGATGGCAAGAATGTTATTTACTTCCCATGTAAGACCTATCTCTCCTTATCTTGACAAACACAGTCACTTACCAGGTTGGCAACTCTTTTATCTGCATGCCAGTCTCACCTGATGCTGAGTGTTTCGACAATATGTTGTCGAGGAGTGAGTTTTAATGAGAGTCTCATTATATTGCCTCCTGAAGATTTCCCACTGTGCTAGCCAAGGTTTCTGAAATCACTGAATTTGGAGATATACCAGAAAGAGAAAGACAAATTCCCAAGAATGATGCTCCAACAAGCTCTTTCTTCTGTCACAGCACAGTTCTAGAACTCTTGTATTCTATTATTTGAGGGTAGAATAACAAATGTAGTTATTGATTTAAGGCATCCACAATATTCCCAAAGTACCCAACACTGCTACAAAAAGTCTATGATGGGATAGTGAATTTTGTGGGGATAACCAGTGATCTAATGTTATACTACATAGAACTTCACATCAATAATTCAAATAGTCTCAAGCCATGGCCCTGGCCAAACTTCATGGGCAAGAAATGCAAACTTATGCCTCAAAGAATTGATTTTCAGGTTGGAAAATGTACACTAAAATTCTTGTTGATTTTCAAAGGACTGATTCTATATTTGAAGCTCATATTTGGCCTCTGTTTTCAAAGTCTTAAAAGTACTAAGGGGGGGTAACTAGTTCAGGTTTCATCAGTAGGGATCCTTAATGTTTACCTAGTACACAGCCACAACTCAATCAAACAGTTTACTCTGGTTCATAAGCCCAGTGTGCCAATACTAGGGCACTTGACATGAGTTTACAATGTTCTTTGATCTGGTTCTTTCATGTTACAGGTGCTGTGACTCTTTTCTTGTTGGGAGAACCAGTCAGGGAAAGACTCTTCCCCTTCATATCTATATTAAGTAGGTTGTGCAAATACATCATTCTCAGAACAAGACACACACACACACACACACACACACACACACACACACTTTGTTCTTCTTCCAGTGCCTCAATTACCAGTCTAGCCACTATTTTTTGGTCCATTTTTCTACATTATTTATATTGCTATGATCTCAGGCTACTGTTCCTTCCACTTAAACTGGATGATCAAGGTCACTATTTAAAGTTCTGGCCACTAGAATGACTTTGTTTTTAAAATGGCTTTCTGTGCTCCTCCTAACTAGAATGCAATAAATATCAGTCTATATTCAGTTTGCATGTCATATATGTTCATATGTCATACATGAACAGATTCAAATATTAATTGTTCTCTATCATGTTATCACTTGAAATGGACTAGATAAAAGTTGAGAGGGGGCAGACAAAGAGCAGAATGACATGAAAACCTTGTTGTCAACATCTCTGTTAAAGATTTATGTGCCTCCTGCCCAGCCCTTATCTAACTCTAACTGTATCAATTCCATCTTAGACTGATTACTGCTGTCCCTGCCCAACATTGTGATATGGCAAGCTGGCACGAATCTCATACAGACAGTTCTGATTATCTGCCCTCCAGATATCCTACAGGAAGAGGCTGTCTTTATCAAAGGCCAAAAACATGACAAGAAGTGCTTTTTAAAAAGATGACAAATTTCTTTGATAAAGACATCATAGTCTTAATATGCAACATTAGTATTTTGTTTTAGAGCAAAAAAGTTATCTGTCACTGAGAGTGTATGTCTAAGCCACAAGTATAACATTTAGCAGTGTTTCTCTCACGACTCCTAATGAATATAAAAAGTCAAGCTTAATAACTTGTTGCATCTGTATTCCTGACCCCATTAGGTAGAGGGGAGATCTTAGGTACCCTCATCAGTAGTGTTGACACTTACCCAGGATTAAGATATCATGAGGCCAGGAACAGAGGGAAATGCTACAGATTTCAGTGGTGGTTAAAATATAACCAATCTAAAACTGTTGAATAAAATATTCTAAAGTATTATCAGAATTCTTTCAGTTTCTTTCTGCTCCTAAAATGAAAGTCAATGTTCACTGCAATTAAGACTTTAAATTGGGAGGAGAACTAAGCACATAAATCCGTCATATGATTTTGGTCAATAAGAACAAGGGAACAAACAGACAATAAAAGTCACATCAAAGTCAGAGCCAGACACACACTGTCCACAACTTTCCTTTTTTCCTCCTTGAGGTTATAAAAGCATGAGTTTTCTCTGCCTCTATTACAGAACTGTTTACTCTGCATCTGAAACCAAATAAGGAAAGCCTTTCAGTTCTTTTACTTAAAGATGTTAAGCATCCCTAGTCCATATGAGTGATGCTATTGTCTTCTAATTGGAAAGGCATTTTGTGTTTACCAAATGTACAGCGAGCTAAAATCCATAACTTAGCAGAAGCCTAAATGAATACTCGGAGGAAAAATAGAGCATTATTTAAGTGGGATTCCATATGATATTGTATTCTAGAAGTTAAGACTAAGGAGCAAACCTTTGAGAGAGAGTTTCCTGTCCTCAAAGAAACGTGAATGTTATTATAGAAGTCTGAGCCCTGCAGACTTCAGTTCACCATAGCAAAAGGGCTCTGAGAAAGATAAAATCATCTGTATTATATTATGAGCAAGCAGGCCAGTTGAAAAGGGACATTGAGTATGCAATGTGGTAGATATTAGCAAACACTTAAGAGAAACCACAGGAAAAAAAAACCCTCATGCATTGGCCTGGAGTAAGCCTTCAGCATCTGTTCAGGCCCTTCAGAGTCTTTGCTGCTGAGAACATAAGTCGGTTTGTTGGTCATTCCTCTGAACTTGAAGCCAGATGAGCAAATCCGAGCCATTTTATGGTACAATCATTCAAATCATTCCAGTATGTTACAAGACTTTTTGCCTTTGCCTTGAGCTTCAAAAAGAATTAGGCGGTATTTGTAACACTTCACACATTCCAAGGAAACGATTGGATCCAATTGTGAAAGTTTTCAAGCTCTGATGAATTTTCTAGTATAAAATTTAGGTTAATCATCCGACTTAATACGACGCTTTGCTCCTGAACCACAGAACTAAAGTACAGTAGAGCAGTGATTCATCATTTTATTGGATTTGCTATTATTTTATATTTATGACATTATTTGTGGCTGTTTATTATTTTATAGTAATGAATACTTAACTATTAAACAAAACTAGTCTTTTGATAAAGTCAAGACAAGCTTCATTTAAAATCAATTGAGTTTATGATGCACAGATGTCTATTTCTCAAAAAGAGAAATTCCATATATCAAAAATTTTAAAAGCCATATACATATATGTGTGTGTGTTTGTGTGTATGTGAATGTGTTTATATGTGCGTGCGCATGTATCTATATATGCCTATATTAAAAAGCTAAGAATAATGAAGCAGATAATTAGTTTATTTCACAGCAGTAATGTTTCTTCCTATCCTTCAAATATTGGGTTTATTTGGTGTGACAGAGAGGAGCATTGTGCACACTAGGCAAGCGCTCTGCCACTAGTCTATACATCCATTTATGAAATACCTCTTTATACATAATCCTACTTATCACAATCTTCCTGAGTGTGTATTCCTCTTCCATTCCCAAATTATTTCATGCTCAGAGGAAAGTGATTCTGTGGAAGGCCCATTTCTCACAAGCCTAAGGATGCTAGTGTTTGCTGCTAGTTTAGACCTTCATAGGCACTCTTTATCGGCCCAGGAAGGAAAAAAAGATTCAGAAGATGGAACAAAAAATGCAAATTACCTGGAAACTGGGTCTTCATGTTTATCCTGGACATTTTCAGGAATATTGAGGCTAATTTGTCTTCTGTATAGTAGCAGCTATAGATATACATGTGCACACACATACAAACACACACACATGCACGCACACACACGAACATGCACACACGCGCATGCACACACATACATGTATGTTGATGCTAGATACATGTACCAGGCATTCTTTTAGATCACCAACCAGCTCCCACATCCTGACACAGAGACTTATTATTTGTTAGAAATGCTCAGCCTTATCTTAGCTCTTACTCTGGTTCTCTTTATCTACATTTTGTATTGGAGGGCGTTTTTCCTTCCTTCCTTCCTTCCTTCCTTCCTTCCTTCCTTCCTTCCTTCCTTTCTTCTCTCTGTATGTCCTACTTCCCTAGAACTCTTGTTGGTCTGTCTGGTAGCTGTCTGGCTTCTTTCCGGTCCCTGGTGTGTTGCTCATTTTCCCTTGATCTCTTTTCTTTCTTCTCATTTACCTAGATTTTTCCTCCTACTTATTTGTTCTGCGTGCCAGTCCCACCTATCTATCTTCTGCCTTGCTATTGGCCAATAAGCTTTTATTAGACCAATCAGGTGCCTTAGGCAGGCAAGGTGAAACAAATGTAACACATGTTTTTACATCCTTAACAAAGGCTGTGTAAACAAATGTAACACATCTTTGCCTAACTAAAATAACATTCCACAACAAATTCTATATGCATGTAATATATGTGTGTGATATGTATATGTGTATTTGTTTAAATGTATATGTACCCATGCATATATATGCACTTATATGTATATGATGTATATGCACATGTATGGTTATTGTCAGTTGATGTGCTGCTTTTCCTACTATGGAGAAGAAGGAAAAAACATGGACAGGAAAACTAGGTCTCCATCATTTACAGTTTACTAAGCAGTTGACCTTGAATGCTTTGCAAGCAGCTGCAACCATTGGATGCTTAGTTGAATCCTTAGAAATCACAAAGGGAATTAGCGTTTCCTGATTTGAAGGAAACAGCAAAGAAATGACTGCTCTGCCTCTGAAATACAAAAGCCTAGTTCCGGATGTCAGCATTTCTTTAGGGACTATCTCAGTAAGTAGCTGACTCATATTTGCAAAAAGAAACAGCTTTGCAATAACACACTGATAATCCAGGATTGAAGGCTTATGTCCAGCTCTGGCAACAGCCAGGGCCAAACTAGCATCTTCCTCCCAGGATCACGTCAGGGATTCAGAGCAGCTTCCTCAGGAGGGGAATGGGAAGACTACTTACAACAGAATCTCAAGGCAGACTGTCATAGTAAATTCTTTATGCCAGCTATTTAGTATTACTATTGTTGTTATCATTGTGTGTGTGTGTATCTTTGTGTGTGTGTTCCGAGAATATGGACACACAGGTAGAACAGCATATATGTACTGTGGTACCTGTGTGGAGGTCAGAAGACAGCTTTGTGGAGTCTGTTGTCTGTCCCCTTTCACCTTGCTGAGTCTGGGTCTTTACTGCTTCAGACACTATTCTGTGACATCTAAGCTTAATGATCCAGAATGGAAATGCTGTAATTACAGATTCATAGCACTGCATATAACTTTCCTTTAAAAAAATTAAGTGTATTCCAGGGATCAAACTGGAACTATCAAGTGTGTGTGACAAGCACTTTTCTCAGCTAAGTTATCTTCCCAGTCCATGTATACATTCTGTAAATCCACCCTACCTTACCCACCAACATTTCAAGCCTTGGGAGCTCCCTTTTCACACTGAACTTTGGAAGTTAGTCTGTGGCTCACTTACATACTAGAAGTATTCAATCTCCATTTGAAACCATTTTAGGGTATATTATACAAGGATGTAAAGTCTTCTGGTATGCTAAACAAACAATACAAGAACTCAGAGGTCCTGAGAGTTTTCCCAAGATTCTCTTTATCTCATAGAGAGATGAAAAGGTATTAGAAAACTTGAATGAGCAACCAATGGTCACGTGGCTACAAAGTCTTTAATTTGAGATTTAAAATAGCATAAGCCTATTGGCTGAAAAGCCTGATCGTACCTTATTTACAATGTTGCCTTAAAACTGATCAAGACTGGAGAATATTTGGGACCAAACTGTCTAAGCTTGGTCTTTTATTTTTTAACATTCTTACCTAGATCTTCAAGTCTTCCATGGAAAACGTCACAAAGAAGTCCAGAATTCAGGTGGAATTAAAGCTACAACTGTGCTCTTTCAATGTCAACAATGGCTGGCATTGCCCTCTACATGAAGAGTGATTTTTTCCCTCCAAACTATAAAATATGGGATTAAAAAGGTTCATATTACACACACTCTAAGCATTAACTGCAAGTGGAAGTTTAATAGCTAGTTTTGGAGCCAATTTTTGCTATGGCAATTTTCCTCCCTTTTTGTGTTCTCCGACCATTCCTGCCATCTAATTTGGTTCACAAGCAAATTATACCTTCAAATGACTTCATTTAGCCTGAGCAAGTAGGCAGTTGAGAGTCATTTCAAATTTATTTCCTGTCGATTGCCTTTTGAAGAAAATTCCCAGAACTGTACCCTGTGCCCCCATCTCCTTGCAGCAAGGCACTGCCAAAACTTGAACTTGCAGGGTGCCCTTAAAAACTGAGACACCACACTATAAGATATTTCCAATCCCATCCACAAAAAAAGCAGAAAAAAGAAAGGAAAACATTACTTCAGTGACTTATCTATAGATGATATGATTTCTAAAAATAAAAGAACTGAGGGTCTGGGAAGATGGCTCAATGGTTAAAATAATTTCCTGTTATTCTAAAAAACCCAGGTTCAATCCCCAGCACTCACATATGGGTTTACAACTGTCTGTACCTCCAGTATCAGGGAATATGATATCTTCAGACATCAGGTATCAGGCACATGACATTCAAGTGGAGCACAGATATACAAGCAAGCAAAACGTCATTGCACATAATACAAAATAAGATTTTTAATTAAAAAGTATGAAAGGCAAACTGACAAAGAAGCGAGGTCAGCGTCTTGATTCTAGTTTTTCCACCAGCTCGTTGTGAAAGTTTAGTAAATTCTGTTCATTTCTTTGGTTTTCTGTTTATACAGGAAACCAGTAAAATTCAGGTAAATAATCTAATCTTCACAACTTATTGGATGATAAAATGAAATATATAATAGGGCTTCACATCCACGTGAATTTGTGCAGCATTAATTTTGTATTCACTGCGCCAATAGCAATAAAAGAGGAGCACATCAAATTGGATCAGGGATAAGAGTAATCTGGGAGACTTGGTGGGAGGAAGGTAGGGTGAATATGAACAAAAATATCGCATGCAGGTATGAAGCTCTCAAAGAATAAATTAAAAATTGGAGATTTTAACGACTAAAACATTTCTACTACCTGTTATGGAATATTATTTTAACTGGATGAAGATGCGTTACATTTGCTCATGCTGTATGTTCATTACTTTACCTGTGTAAAGCTGTGTTGTTACATTTGTTTCTTCAGCCTTTGTTTAATGATGTAAGGATTGTTACATTTGTTTGTGCTGCATTTATTTAATTATGTAAAGATGCGTTACATTTGTTTCACCTTGCCTGTCTAAGGCACCTAATAGGCCTAGTAAAGAGCTGAATGGCCAATAGCTAAGCAGAGAATGGATAGGCAGGGCTGGTGGCCAGAGAGAATAAGTAGGAGGAGAAATCTAGACTCAGGAAGAAAGAGAAGGAGGAGAGAATAAGGAAAATTCCTGGGGTCAGCCATGCAGCCACCAGCCAGTAGACAAAAAAAAGCAGTGAAAGTAAGATTTACAGAAGGAAAAAAAAAGGTAAAAAGCTCTGGGACAAAAGCTAGATAAATATAACCAGATTAAGTTAAAAAGAGATAGCTAGAAATAAGCCTATGCTATGCTGAGCATTCATAACTAATAAGAAGTCTCATATTACGATTTGGGAATTGGTTGGTGCCCCCCCCAATAAAAAAAAACAGCCTGCGTGACACCACCTGGTGACATTGTAGCTGTTTGACATCACAGTGCAATACATCATCCATGTGATTACGGCAATGCCTATAAACAAACGCTACTTCACAATTTGCATGAAAATATAGCATTTACATAGCTATGTTTAGTCCATATACATTATATAAAGCAAACATGTTATTAGTTTGTGTATTTAAAAAACCTGTATCAATTAATTGTACAGTTTTCTAAAAGGGGATCTTTACATGACATATGAAATAATATCTGGACCCATTGATGACAGCCATCTCTACCATAAAACTTTCATTTACATAGCAAATGTCTCAGAGAAAGCATCCATCTTCTCTTTGGATGAGCCATGGAATGGGTAGATCTTCATCTGAAACTAAACGGGCATTTCTTTCCCGTATTGCAGTTTCTGTCTTGTGTGTTCGAAAAGAAAAACTATTTAATAGACAAGGCAAACATCTATTTCCCACAGGAAAGCCTGAGAAACAGTGGGAACAGTAAAAAAAGGAATGGGCACTTGGTCAAGTTATGGTCAATCTTGTGAATAAATTTAAATAATCTTGTGAATGAATTTAAATAATCTTGTGAATGAATTTAAATAAAAGGGTGCTCAACAAAACCAACCAAACCAAATGTAAAGTAATTACTTTCAGAGAATTTACCAATCTACAGATCTTTTTTTTGTCAACTAGATGATAACAAGAAGTGGCATTTTTCAAGACATTATCACTTTTGCTTTGCTGTTATTTATTTATATTACCATTTTAGTTGACACCAAACAATGGGCTTCATTTTTCCATTTTTATCCATATATGCTATTGCTCTTTGCTTTCTATCATTTTTTAAAGAATTTAAATTGTGTTAATCTCTACAATTCTTTGAGTTAAGTACCAATGTTATCATCTGCTTATCAAAGAGGATTTATGGTCCAAGGAAGTTGCACAAATGGCTTAGTTTACCTCTTTCATTAGTGGTGGGGCCAAAATTAGAATTTGGCATTCTGTCTGTTGAACAATTGCTTATCTGGGAGAACATATTCCCTGTAATTTTCAAGATAATCAGAAAATAGTAAAAAGTAAAGAACGCAAAGTTAGAAATTTCCTGTACAGCAATTTTCAGTATGATGAGCCTAACTGAATATTATATAATGATTATAAATATTTTATAGAAATGAGAATTTACTTCTGTAGGAATCCTTTATGGTATTTCCCTTGAAACAGGACATTTTAAAAGAAGAAACAGGAGGCTAAAGGACTTCAATGAAGGTAGCTCTCTTAAAAGGTAGCCTTTGAACTGGACTCCCAACCAATTCCATCAGGCCCTAGCTCCATAGAACATAACATACTCCAAAGCAAAAAAGATATTCATCCATGTGTAAATGGCAAGAAATATCACAATAGTAATAATGTCTTGTTAATACATGTCCTAGAACTGAGATCACAATGGGCTTATTTAGTTTAGAAAGTCTAAGCCTTTTCCCAAACATAAATTAGAAACAGAACTGTATTGTAGGTCCTATTCTAACTTGGCCATGGTGGAATTGTTCCCCACATCATATTGTCAGGAAATAGAGAAGAAAATCTATCCTTATTGATTCATCCACTGAAGGAAATGCACCCAGATCCAGCCACTGCATTAGAGCCACGCCTCTGCATTCTAGTGTGATTCCATTCTGCATTACGTTTGGAAATGTCCTTTCTATGGAAGGACAGAGATTTGAGCACTGAGGCTTATCCATATCTTGATGAAGGAAAAGAACATGCAGTGTAGGGGCTCACCAAACATGTAGTGTGGCATTGAACAATATATAAAAAATAAAAATGAAAAAAACTAGTCAATGAATAAGTGCTCAAAAGCAAACTGTTTATAAATATTTTTTCAGTTTCTTGTAATATATTTAGCTGATGTTTTATTTATTCTCAAGAGCTTTACAATGATGTACCTTGTGTTTGGAATATAATAAGTTGTTGAATTGTATGAAAAGAATATTTTTGTGGTTTTGAAACCTAGTAGATTTGTTTTAACATTTCCTAATATTTTCACACCAAACTTGGCATTAACGTTCTAAAACAATTGTGTTTCTAGAAAATTACATTTTCTGAGGTCCTACTAAACAATGAACATAGTATGAGGCCATGGATTTAATGCAAACTATTATTTGAGTCATCCATCTTCCTTAGTACAACTATCCACACCAAGTGAAGCCTCAGTTTCCCTACTTTCGAAGAAAAATGCATGACAAACTTTCTTTAGAGTTATTGAGGTCTAGATGAAGCAATAATATCATTATTACATTTATCACCTGATGGAAACTAAAATCTTCACATATAACATTAATTTAGTTAATTGCCTTTTCTAGTTAGTAATAATTTTCTTTTAGATCTATATTAATTCCTGTATAAAACAATTCCAGCTTACTTAAATGATTCTTTTTACTTCTTTTAATACTTAAGAGTGATTGTGTTTAAGTGATGATAGCTTTGAAATGAAGTCTAATACTAATTGTGGGGCCATCACAAGGCAGTGGATTTGAAGAATTGAGTTGGTTCTCTTTTTCTTTGGATTCCCCATTTCTTCAAAGAAACTAACTTCATGGCACTCATCTTTAGAAAAGAGTGCATTTAAATTATAAACAAAACATGTAGCAGTCTTACTTTGAGATTTTGTTTTTGTTTTTGTGTTTCTTTGTTTGCATGTTTGTTTGTTAAGAAACATCCATGCTGATTTCCAAACTGGAAGGACCAGTTTACATTTGCATCAGCAATTTATGAGGGGCAAAGGACACTGAGAAAGGAATCAGGAAAGCTATAAACTAAAGCTAAGAATAATCTCATGTATGTATTAAAATGCTGTAATGAAACACATTATTCCTTAAGCTAATCTAAAATAATAACATAATAAATAAGAAAGAAAAATCAAACAAATGTAAATCTCAATGACTTAATGATCTTATCTTGCTTGTGGGCAGATTGTGTAGTAGTTTTTTGACCTACATTTTTTAAACTATTTTCTCTAATGAAAAAAGGCTCAAGATTAGCTGAAGTTAATCATAGAATATATAAACAAAGAATAGAGTGACATTAACTAGACTACACAGAGCTTAGTCACAATCCTCAATAATGTTAAGTTTGCTAGATGAACAGACACATGATCAATTGTACAAAAAGAGCCGAGTAAGCAATCTTCTGGCTTTTCCACCATCATTAGAAGAGAAGGACATGTGTGCCACCTCATCACCTCAGCCTAACTGTTGGGAAAGCTATCGTTGAGATCCACAGAAATGGAATGAAAGGAACATATGATGGTGGAATTTCTGACTTGGTTTCAAGAACCAGGTTCACCACATTCAACTGTATTCATGTCTTATTCTTACATTTTAATGGTGGAAATATGTACTATTTACTCAGCACTTTACCATGAAGATTTATTGGAAAACACATAGAAGATCTAAGTTATAACATCTAAAAGAGTTCAGATTAGCCCTAGTTTTTGAAAAAGTAAATCTTCTCCATTTAGAATAGCCAATTCTCACTATCTAGGTTCATGTGGGAAAAAGTATCTTGGGACCAAGCATAATTTTTTTAAAAAAATAAATTAATTTTATTTAATTACAATATAAGTGCATCATTACCTCCTCAATTCCCTCCATTCAATTGCTTTTGTATCCCAATATACCACCTTCCATTTCAAATTCATGGTCCCTTATCCTTTAATATGTCTGTGTGAGTGTGTGTGTATGTATGATGTTTGCTCATGCATAGACATGTTAATGTCTAAATGCAACTTGTCGAGTGCACTTAATGTTGCTCATATGTATATTTTGTATTTCTCACTACTTGAAATAGGATAACCTCTTAGGGTACTCATCTCTGGGGGGACTAATTGTTCCTCTTTTGGCAGTTTTTAGTTGCCTGTAGCTTTTTATATAATATATAAATTAGCATTTCATTAGGTAAATATAATGTCATTAACCAATGACTTTTTAGTCATCTTTTAATCCCATCAACTGTTTAGAATACAACCTGGTGTATGTTGAATTCAGAATACGTACTTGCTGAATTAGTTTTAACACAGACTCATTATGATTTTAAGCAATTTAGGGATCACTTAATCTGATATTGCTCTTAGTGATTGACAATTGTTTCTTACTGCAGTATAATCCAATAAGGCAACCGTTAATGGAAGACAACCTCTGCGCACTGGATACGGTTAATGCAACAGAGAAAAAGAAATTTGAGTTCTGTTGAATTTGAATTAGTTTTGACTTATATGAATGTTAGTATTTTTAGTACTACAAAAGCCTTAATCATGTTTGTTTGAAATAGCATAGTTATAAAAGTTTAACTTTTGATTGTGAACAGTATTACATAGAATACAAATCAAGTAATCAGGTTAAATTTCAGTGTACTACTTAACATACATTGTAAGGATAAACATGAGATTTCAATGGTTTAATTCAAAGACATTATCTTAGTGTTACTATTGTTGTGATGAAACACCATGACCAAGGCAACTTTGGGAAGAAATGGTTTATGTGGTTTATACACGGTTCAACACTGAAGAAAGTCAAGAAAGGCAGTCAAGCAGGACAAGAACCTGGAGCCAGGAGCTGATGCAGAGACTATGGAGTGTTGCTGCTTACTGACTTGCTCCTTATTGCTTGCTCAGCATGCTTTCTTATAAAACTTAGGCCTATCTGCCCACAGATGGCGCTACCAGAATAAGCAAAGCCATTCCTCATCAATTACTAATTAAGAAAATGCTCCACAGCTATATCTTATGGAGGCATTTTCTCAAATGAGGGTCTCTCCTTTCAGATAACTTTAGCTGTGTGAACCTGACATAAAACCAGTCACTACAAACATTGAACATACCATTTGAATATTTATGCTAATGTCAAGATAATAATTTGGAAACTATTGACTGAATAATATTTTTAAATCAATTTTTCTGATTTTAAACTTTTAAAACTGTAGCCATAGGGTCTGAACAGATGGGCTCAGCAATTAAGACACCTTTCAATTCCTACAGAGAACAGAATTCAGTTCCCAGTGTTTTGGAACTCACAACTGTCTTTGAGTACAGATCCAGAGGACCTTATGTCCTTTTCAGACCTCCTTACAAAATGTACTCATATGTATTAAGCTACACACAGAGACAATTATACATAGAATAAAATTAAAACTAAAATTAAAAAATGTTCAAATAAAGTTATAGAAAAATTTTAAATTTCTATGCACTCACATTTTGTCTATTTGGTCTGTTGAGTCCCTGTTTTAAGGAGAAATACAATTGTTCTTAAATTCCTCTCATGAGTGACGAGTTACTGAATCATGATATTCATAGCCTTTTCCATACAATTGCCCCATTTGTTGAAATGATGTGTATGTGTGTGTGTATGAGAAAGAGAGATAAATATATGGACATACAGGTATAGACAAACCCACAGCCACACATACACAAACACACACACTCTCTCTCTCTCTCTCTCTCTCTCTCTCTCTCTCAGAATACTGCATGATGTGCCAAGATGTACATGTGGAATTTAGGCAAGTCTGTCATCTCTTTCTACCACACGAGTTCTAGAGATTGTTCTTTTTTTTTCAGTCTTGGCTGCAAGCCCCTTTACCCACTGAACCATAATAATGTCCAGAGAAACTCATTTTGAATAGCAACTTTTACTGTGAATCTGTATTGACCTACTTTTAGGACATAATCTAAAGACCAAACAATTCAGCATGTTTAACTCAAAGTCCAAGATCTCCAAACATGTGAAGTCTCTTCCATATTCATGGTACAGTTAGTAATAAATCAAAGACACATCATCTCAACCACTATAAACATGTATGCCTGGTAGGTGATGGTATAATGAATATAACACTTTGAACAAATACTGTTCCTTGGAATAATGAGCATATGAAAGATATGAAGATGCCAGTGATACATGATGATAATGGGCATGCATTATGAAGCAATCTTGGAGGTTTTCAGGAGTATTGTTTCCCATGGCTTTACCTCCACATGTCATCTTTCTTTTATTGCCCAAGGCCCAGTATGAACGGAAGGTTAACAACATGAGTTCCAGTGAATGCTTGGCGTTCAGGAGACAGTTGCTACTTTGGTAAGCATGGAAGTCTAAGTTGGTTCTAATGTCAGAGCCTTTTTTAGAAGAGTCTAATAACTACGCTTACAGTTTAGTGTGCAGGACTTTCTTCTCTACGTCTTCACTCATGTAGCACTCCCTCAAATCGATGGTAGCTTCTTTGGTGCTTGTTAAACCCTAGCTTAGGGGGATAGGCATCCCATCAGCCTGAGCGTTAGTATAAGGTTGAGGACCCTAGTCTCAGGGAGACATTTTGGCGGGCTTCTGTGGCCTGAGCCCTCTTTAATCTTACATGTCTCACAGCTTTGAAACATGAGGGATCAGATTTTCTGACTCTTTAAGGAAATGCATTTCTGAACCCGGTCTTCCTCTTTCATTTCTGTGTATGTGCCGTCTTGGAAATCCAGCTCTCACAGTTACTTGTTTAAATAAAAGTGATTATAAAAATAGAATTTGTATTCATTTCAATCATTTCCTATAGAAAGATCATTAGACTGTAGGTCTGCTTACCAAGTGATGTCCTGTGTGATAGCTATTACCAAATACTTTCTACTATGACAGATTACACCATGAAGAAATGTCTGGGGATCTCCTCCAGTTTAGTGGAAACATGGGTTCTTCAGTCCATTGATGATCTGAATACTAGGATAGACTATATGACTTGTTGGAGCAGTAGCATGTTAAAGTAGGTGACATAAGAAGCACTTCAAATTTGTGTTCCCTTGATATGTACCTTACAATACTATATGTCATATATGTGTGCATATATGTGTGTGTGTGTTATATACATATGCTGTGTGTGTGCATGCATGTGTGTGTGTTATATTTTATAATACTCTTCTGGGCTACAGATAAAAATTATGAAAGGAGATAAAGCCATCCAGATCTAAAGATTCAAAAAGAGTTGAACTCAATCTTGAACGGTTCTCCCTCAGCCAACACCTAGATGTGAGAGTGAAAAACACCATAATTAAGGCCATGAAGTTCTGAAGTGATTTGGTATATAGCAAAGTTAACTGAAATACACTAAATTAATGTAGGTTTTTGTATTTACATTTTAACAGGTATGAAGCTTATTATTAATTGTATTTTACTGTCCTAATATTAAACCAATATGACAAATGTTTGATATGTTACAAGTAGAAAGTATGAGTTTAGTACTATCAAGTATAGGTTAGATGCTGTAATAAAGAAACCCCAGCAAATATGATGGTTCTTGTTTATTTAATAAGACGGGACACATAGTTGAGGGTTGGTCTGTAATTTAAAAGTTTCATTGAAAGCAACCTTCATTTCATTAAGTTCTGAAGATAAAAGAGCATAAAGAATGTTTCATGTTGTTATAATTCATAACTAGATATTTTGCATGTAGTTTCTGTTATACTTTATTGTGTAGAATTTGTTTAGACAGGCATATCTAACTATAAAAAAGAAGAAATATATATTAATTAAATATCTCTCCTAAAAAGGTTGTAGATACACTTTTGTTTATTAGATAGAAATCTCTGCTCTACCACATGTGACTCACCTCTACAGCAGGGGAATTTCTGACAAAGCACCCTTTGCTGCCTTACTTAGGAGTTTTTGTACTAGGAACCATATTATCATTGCTGTTTCTGTTGTTTTGTATTCTCTTTTGCTAAGCCTTTCCTAACTCTAGACATATAACAATCCCTTATTACAGATAATCATCACACTGAATATGAGAAACACACTTCTCACAAATAATTATATGAGAACAGGATATCAAGTCTTAAAATGTTACCTTATATGTCTATATACATTCAAGTCCATCTTAGCTAGTTGTAAGTGTATAAGAGAATTAACTACACACACACACACATACACACACACACACACACACACCCCTACACACTGTGATATTGACAGTAGCAAACTTGTGTGAAAAGATAGAAGTCTTTTTGGGTAGTTTTCAAATTGGAGGCCATAAGACTTATATCCCCAAAACCAAATTTCAATAGTCAAAGGTAATCAATGTAATGAAAAAAAATTTACTTAATTGAAACAATTCTGCTAATCCTTTAAAAATAACTACTTAATGGCTGACTACCATTTACATTTCAGTTATGTTTATTTGCTATAACCTGATAGATATATATTTAATAAACAGAATAAAATCATGAGCCTAGTTACTGAAAAGTTGTTTCCAGTATTGTACAGTGCTTGGCTTTTACTGATGATCAAGGCAAGTTAATAGCACATGGATCAAATCATCTATGTATAAGAGCTTCTAAGATAGAAATATGACATGATATAGTAACATAATTTCTTTAGAAAGTCACAAGAAACAATAGGAATTATTATATCTTCAGACTTTAAATGTGAAAAAATCCAAACCAAATACATTCTCTAGCCTTGTTCTTATTGTCATCCATTGCTATAATTGCTCAACTTGTTTGTATGTTTGTAGTAATTTGAAACTCTTCTACATCTTCTCATAAATGAAGTGAAAATCAGAGACTCAGGGATTGATAAGGATAACATTAGCCACCAACCATTTAAGGCAGGTTTTGATTTCTTTGCCTTCATTTATGAAAACTCTATTTGTCCATAGCACTTTCATCTTAGAGGGAAGCTTAATACAACAGGAAGTTCTAGAGAGAGGCTCTGGAAGACTCAAGTAAACAATCCAAAAGCCTCAGTAAAATAGTTACTCTAGATCCCTACTTCTCCCCACTTATGTAAGAAGTAAGGAGAGTTAAGGGACAGTTTCACCCAAGATGAGTCACCTAGAAGAAACACACACCATTGGAGCCCATGGAAGAAGCCCAGGCTGGCTGAGGTACCTAAAATGGAGTTGATTTGCCTGTATGTAGTGCGTGCCAGGTTCCAGCTTCCTAAAGTTGGGTGGAGTTTAGTGATGCAGCTGCTTGTCAGTAATTCCAGCTCATTTTACTAACTCCTCCTCTTCATTTCCCTATGCACTCTAATTAACCTATTGATTCTCTTAGACTTTGGTGGTATCTTTGCTTTGGTCTGTTGCTGCTTCCATCTGGGATGAGTAGACTCTTGTTTATATCTCACCAAAAGAAACGTTGCACAGTACTTTGCAATTCCAGTTTCCTTTATTGATACATTTAGAAAGAAATGAGCAGAAGGTGCTTAATAAACAGTATCCTAAGCACAGTTCTAGAAGCTAAGATTTCAAGGATGATTAATGCTATAAATACAGTGGGCTTAGACTATCAAAAATTTGCAATAATCATTCACTTTTAACTAGTATTTATTAAAGAAAGAAATCTAGAAGTACTAGAGGAAAAAGACCAACGTAGCACAGGACAGAAATGGGGACAAATATGAGACAACAATATTCCTTCCAAGTCCATGCAGAGATTAAGATATGTGTCTAAGCATTAGGATTAACACAGCACATGACTCACTAAATTTTTTTGAACAGGATGCATCTGGAGCAGAGGAACGCCCAGAATCCCAGGCACAAAGGCTCCTGATGTGGAATTCCCCTATGTATACTATGAACACCACCAGTTAATAAAGAAACAGGCTTGGCCTGGTATGGCAGAGTAGAGCTAGGCAGGGAAAACTAAACTGAATGCTGGAAGAAAGGAGGCAGAGTCAGGGAGACCAGGGAGACGCCATGTACCTGGCCAGAGACAGGTACTGAAACTTTACCTGGTAAACCACAGCCTCGGGGCTATACACAGATTAAGAGAAATGGGCTAAATTAAGATGTAAGAGTTAATCAATAAAAAGCTCTCCTCTCCCATCCATTCTTCCCTTTTTCCTTCCACTACCTTCCTCTCCTCTCTCCTCCCCTTATCTCCTCTTCCCACTCTTCTTTTCTCCTTTCCTATTTCTCCCCCACTTACCTTTCGCCTCACCCTGTCTGTCTCTCTGGATCTGTCTTTCTTACCTACCCATATCAAATAAAATTATATTTACACCAGATAGATTCTTAAGGGAGAACGAATAGAGGAGCCATTTATGTTCCTTGCAAGGAAACATTTTAAGAAGAGTAGCGGTGACAGTGAACTGAAATTGGAGCAAGTAGAATGTGGGGAGAACAGTAATAGGCAAGCAGACAAAGACTCATTTTATTATTGCAAGTTTTGTCACTAATTTTTCATAGCTCTCTCCAGCATTTGAATTGTTCAAACAGGAAGTAATTTAGCTTAAGCATGACATGGCTCCTAGCTATTCTCTTTCAAAATATCTCTCATTGTGTTTGGATGACACACAAGCCAAATATTCAATGGTGTCGTTTTTCTTTGGCTGGAGGGTCTAGCCATGAGAATGCAGGAGTGGACATTTTCCTCTGTCCTCCATTTTGAAAACCAGAGCCTCCTGTTTTCTGTAGCAAATGCCTGATAACTCCAGCTCGTTACTCCTCCAGACTTACTTTAACAAGCTACGATTTGGAGATTTTTTTTTCTTTTTGAAAAAAATGGAGACATCCAAAGAAAACGTGGATGAAATGGTCAACAATCAATTTTATGTTCAAGACAATTGTGTTCCCAGGGCAATAGTTGATTTGATATGATCATGTTTTCATGTGTCAAACTACCAAGATAATTAAGAAAAATAATCCAAGAAAATGAAGCTTTGCTTGGAATACTGTAAAGTATTTTCTTTTATCGTATTCTATATTACTGGCCCCACTTTAAAAGTGAAGATATTAAATAACAATTGAAGACATAACAAGAGGACATAGAGCCAATTTTCAGTCCATGAAAGAAGAAATGGTCTTGTAAGATAGAAAGATTGGGCTATTGCCTTACCTCTGCTACTTTTAATCTGGAAAATCCTAGAGAAACCCAAGCCTGGACATTTGATACATCACATTTAAGACAAAGATATTAACTCTGAGCCGCTGTCAGGAGGGAGGGATAAATCAAATGTTCTGCTTAGTCTTTTCCATCCATAGTTGAACCAGGAGTATGAGGAGAGCAGTAAGGGATCAGGGAATAGGAAGATGAGCACAATCAGAAATTCATGTTTGAAAATGTCATTATCAAATCCATTATTTTGTAGCACTAATATATGTTAATCAAAATAGGAATCTGAATTTAAATGCTAGAGACACAAGCGACCACTACTCTGTGTCTCTGTGGCAAGTGGTCTCAAAGCCCCGAAGGCCTCCTCCTGCTGCCAAGCCCCCTGTAGTTGGATGATGAAACATTCTTAAGAGTAGCCATTGTAGACTGTATTCATTTGGCAAGATGGCGCAGTTTTCTGTTCCTAGCAGGATGTGTATGTATCTTCCCCCTCCCCTACTCTACCCCCAAGCACAACAGTGTCCACATAATATGCTTCTGCCAAGGAAACAGGGGCAGAAGTGGCTGAGTCCCTCAAGAACGTAATGAGTAATGAATAATGAGGGGCCCAATTTCAGGCTCACCAACCATTCATGTCTATTAAGGCCTAAGGGTTTTCTGAGGGTATGTCTAACTTTCAGTGTGAAAACCTGAGGTTTCTCAAGGAAACTGCCCAGATGTATTTACTTTGATTTTATAAATGAAAACTTTCCAAGATATAACGCTGTCCTCTGGCTGCTTGGGATCTCTTGCCAAATCTTTTATTTATTTGATTACATGTCACCTTACCACCCCCATGTCCC
Organism: Bramus lutescens; assembly: GCA_001685075.1. NCBI lineage: Eukaryota > Metazoa > Chordata > Mammalia > Rodentia > Cricetidae > Bramus > Bramus lutescens. The sequence goes on from LOEQ01009616.1 coordinate 38,047, forward strand.
AGTTCCTTCTGGGAAAGATTGTGGCGGCAGGGAGGATAGAGAGATGGCTCACAGGTCAAGAGCACCTCCTCCAAAGGATCAGAGTTAGCTTCTCAGCACTCACTGCTAGCTGGTCATGATCACCTCCAATTCCAATTTGGTTCTATCCTCCTTATGTATCTGCACATATATGAAATACTCGTAGACATAAATAAAATAAATCTAAGAAGTGTATAGAAAACAAATCGAATAAATTAATAATAATTCATATAAGGTTATCATTTTTTTACCTCATTATAATTTAGCAGGCTCCTTCAAGGTCTTACTTCAAAGTAATATTTAGGTGGAAACATGTGAGTGTGATGTCTGAAGATTGGGAGAAAATATCCAGTCCTCTTTATACCATGTATACCAACACTGTGCCATAAAAATAATTTTCAATTTGCATATAATAGATCCAGCTTCAAGTCTTCGACCTGGTAGCTCTGTGTCTTTAGAAAGCCACCTAATCATTCTGAGTTTAAAATAAAGCAAAAATGAAATGAAAACTTGTCACGAGCC
>LOEQ01009617.1:0-11857 GCA_001685075.1 Bramus lutescens
CACGTATGCTGGTCAGGAATGTACTCACCCTTCCGATGGATGGGCTTGCTGCAGGATCAGTGCCCTTGCTGGCCAGGGGACCTCCCAGACTTCATTTTATTATTTGTCTTATTTTATTTACTTAAGGCCAGTTTGTTCTATATAGTGAGTTCCAGAACAGCCAGAGATACATAGTGAACCCTGATTTAAAAATTATTTTTTACTCCCAGGAGTAGACTTATCTGAGAAAGGTGACCGGCATAAAAAAGAATACAACAGATTCTCAGTGTTTATTAAGATCCATGGAGTCCAGCGTCTATTCAGAATTGAACATGTTAGAAGTATCTACCAGCTCTTGGTGCATGTATTTGGGAATGCAGTGAGCTGATTGGTGCCTTGTGCATAACTATTATACACTATGCCAACCCACCATACTCTCAGCCCTTGAGTTTCTCAGATAGGATATCATGATGCAGTTCAGGTTGACTTCAAACTCCTCTTGGATGATGCAATGACAGTGATTTGCCAACTTACTGACTGGTCCATAATCTTGGACTTATTGATATGATGGGTTGATTTACAAACATTACAAAGCATGGGAAGTGAAACATGGGTATTAACTGAGAAGACTGCATTCTGACTTAAAACTGAGACAAACTCCTACACACTCCTGTAGCAATGATAATAACCTCCACTGCTACTAGACTATGAGGAACATTTGTGTCAAGCATGCATAGAAAGGCGATTTGGTCACCTGGATGTGGTATGATCATTTTTTTTTCTTTTTTGGCTTAGAGTAGTAGCAATTTACCAATAGTTTAAGTAGTTATTTGTTCATTAATGAGTAAATGGCTGCATTGATAAATAGTGGTTAGATGTTTGTTTCTCCTCCAAATGGATGAATCTATTTTGAATGCTAAATATCCTATAGCACAATAATTTTTTTTCTATTTTGTTATTGATATTGATTGAATAGTAGTGTGAATACCAAATTTGGAACTCCTAATGCATATCATTTAAAGTTGCCCTCATGTCCTTTCATTAACTAATGTTTAAAAGTTACTAAGTAGGCACCATTTTGTCTGTTTAATCAGTCATTATGCAAGCATTTATTTCTATGTTAAGCTAATTGTCAGGTGCTGTGCTGTGGCTTGTAAAGAATTTAAGTGTTATCAAAATACTTATACAAAATATCTGTTATCAAGACTGGAGAACTTATTAAAATCCTTCATTCTTTCTCTCCTGTACAGCTTTAATGTTAGAGGCTGTTCCTTCCCTCTTTCATTTTGAATTTCTTGTGTGGCCTACTTTAAAAGGATGGGATGGAAGGAGACTGTGCCATCTTCACTCAGACTTCTACTGGTGTCATTGCCACTATTCACGCTTCACAGAAGTTGAGGGACACATGGATCATAACTGATTGAAAATTTGTAGATGGAAGGATAGTTCAGTGAACTCATAGACAAGTGAGAGAATATAAATAATTTTAGTTTTATGTCATCTAGCTATCAGTTAATTCAACATCATTGATGCAAATTGTCATGATGCCAAGTTACATACAACGATTATCAAGGATATCATGATTATGTGGAATTACAATCTTTAATATATTAAATGTATCCAAGGTAAACATATGCTAGTATTCTCAAATTTTGAATATTACATTCTATAATTAGTCTTTCATATAGTATGCTAACAAACTATTCCCAAGTGAATCTGTAGAATAAAAGGTTATAATCTAGAAAGTATGCATACATTTTAATATATTCCACAAACATCAAAAATTTATAAGCCACAGTGGAGGTTTTTTTTTTTTTCTGGAAGTTGTGGCCTCCTTGTGACTTCATAAGACTTAAAGTCACTAGAATGAAATCCTGGAGGCAGCACCATAGTGATGTTGCCTAAGACTGAGCGGTCTTCACTGTTTCAGGATCACTATTGCACTTATCACCAAGTGATATTCACCCTTTCCCTGAGAACTGTTTGTACAATGGTTAAGTGAAATATACATCACCAGGAGTGATGGCTATAATATAAATTAGGTTTGTAGACTTACGTAGTTTATGAAACACTACCTTGAGGTACACAAGGAAAGAATTTAAGCTTCTCATTGGTGGGTCCCTGAACATGGAAGGCAGAGTAAATCAGTAGAAATTAATAAAATAGTCAAAATTATAAAAGCAAAATCAATCATTTGAAATAGGTATTTAAAAATATGTTTTATAAATTGATGTTGGATGGTTCAATAGCAAAATTTTATAAGGGGAACTGACTGGACTATTGACCCATTCATTTCTACCACAGACATAGAATCTGCTGTATTATGCCATCTGTTGCATACAGCCATTTGTCTACTGATGACATAGCTTTCAGAGCTTTTTCTCCTGCCTCTGAACCTTGGAAATATGACACAATTTAAATTTAAATAGCATGATGCTAAATTAACTGGAGGTTAGTTATACCTTGTTTTAAAACCTAACAGTAGTGAGTATAAAAATGCTTGCTATCTTCACCATCTGAAATAGAGGGGTGGTCTTTGCTGAATCTAGAAGGTATTTCCTGAATCAGAAAGTATACACTGACCCACCCAAAAGAGAACTTCACAGAAACATAAGTTTTTATTCCTAACTTACGAAGCATTTAAAAATAGTGCAAAGAAAATTATTATTGAGAAGTCTGAACAAGCTCTTCCCAGGCACTGCTAGCCTAAGTTATGGAGGTGTGACAATATGAATCTAGTTTTGACATAAAACATATGGTTATGGTTTTATAGAATATCTGATTTGAAAGATTTTCCTTTTAATCCCTTATTTTTAGGCCTATCTAGCTAGGTAAATTATTTTTTTATGTTTCATTTCTTCTTCTGATTCACTTTGTGAATCTATGCTCTCCTGACTCTAATTAGAATCTTTTTAAAAAGTTTTTTCTCAGTAATATGTTTTCTTATCTTTTTTTTTTGGTAAAACTTGGATGTAGGTCAAGGCTAAATCTGTACATACTGTTGTAATATTTAAACTGTGGCATTTACTTTGGAGCATAGATGATTAAGAACACCTTGGAAATTATAAATGACAGAATGGGAATAACAGAACCAACCACTCATTTGACTTTTGGGAAAAGATTTGCAAGAGCAAGTTATAGTGCAGTAATTGTAGTTTTCCTTGGGGTTGAAATACAAGCCTAAAATTAGTTTCTCTGTGATAACTCTTGTCTAAACAAGTCTGAGGAGAGCAGAATTCCCCTAATTGTGATATTTATAATTTTGGATGCAATTTCTATCTTTTTAAAAATAATTAAGAACCCACTGAAAGGGGTCAAGTGTAAGCCCATAATAATTTATATAGATGAGAAATATATTTATTAGCACAATATTGCATAGGATATTTTAAATAAATGTCTAATATTTCAATGGTTTTTAATGGAGTTACAATTCTACCTGTTGAGATATAATTGATATTATGACTGACCTGTAAAGATGGGAGAATTGAAGTCAAATTTAAGTGGAAAATAGGTAAGAAAATTATTTGCATATAATACATGAATGTAGAAAGCATTACCCTAAACCCAGTTAACACCATTGAGAACAAGAAAGTATGAAGATTTGAGCATATACCTTACTGGTTTTGCACTAAAGATGACGAAACATACTTTAGATAAAAGAATAAAGAGCTGCCAATCTCTTTGTGTCTTTGTCTCCATCTCTGTCTGTCTGTCAGTCTCTTGGTCTCTCTCTCTGTCTCTCTCTCTCTCTCTCTCTGTGTGTGTGTGTGTGTGTATATATATATATTTTAAAGGGATAGGTTAATACCCGAGTAGAAGAATTGCAGAACTTGGATAAACGTGAAACTTTCTGTTTGATCCCATAAAACTATACAGTACAGCTGACAGTCCAATAGACTAATCCACAGGAATTATGTGTCCATGTCCACATGGAATAACAACATATTTTGCAGAGCTGTGGAACACTTGTCTTATGGAAATGTCACTATCATATCTGTAAAAATTCTGTGAAGCCATGATATTTCCCTCCCAAATGGGATTCATCCCCAAACCCCTCAGCAGTGTAACAATCCCACAAAATTATCTGCTAACAGTCCACATAGTGTAGGCAGAGACCGCTTTCCATTTCCCAGCTGCCTGACCAGAAATAAGCACACAGAAACTACATTAATTACAACACTGTTTGGTCAATAGCTTATGCATACTTTTAGCTAACTCTTAAATCTTAAATTAAGCCATTTCTGTTAGTCTGTGAATTACCATGAGGTTGTGGCCTACCAGTAAGGTTCTGGCTAGTGACTTGCATCTTTCTCCTTTGGCAGCTACTTGACATCTCCCTGACTCTGCCTTCTTTTCTATCACTACTTGGAATTTCTGTCTTGCTCTATTCTGCCCTGTTATAAGCCCAAAGCATTAACCAATAAAAGCAACACACATACAGAAGGACTTCCCACACCAACATAGAAATTTCTAAAGATGACAGACAGTGAGCAGGAAGGTAGTGTGCCCCACCTTTGCTGACAAACAAATCTAGGTATCCCCAAAGCAGATTGTCACAAAAGAGATTGGGTGAGGAAAGTAGATGAATCCAGGATTCAGGAACTTAGTAACCTTTTCTAATGTTTTGGAATGACAGGCATTTCCCCTTGAATGATGGCTCCATCCTGGGTCAAGCCACCTGTTCCGCAGTACTGCTTTATTAGTTTCTTTTGCGATTTTGATGTGCATATTATTATTGTCTTTGTCTATAGAAATTTCCAACTATAATGGTAAAAACTAAAATCCTCATGGAGAATGCCCCTTCATCTCACTCCCCCCCCTTGCCTGAAAAATAAAGAATATGCAGAGGTAACCTGCTTGAATTATTTTTTTTACCCTCAAATCTTCATTTGCCAAAGACGTCCTACTCAAGAACATAGTAACTTTCCATTATCAAGAGCAGTGCTTCAAGGAAATAAGTATTAATACATTTCATCAGACAAAGGTTAATTCCATAGCTTAGTTTAGTTACATTGAACAAGGTCTGAATACACCCACCACATATTGGCAGGCAGCACGTAAACAAAGATCCATGATGTCTCATTACTGGAAGTTATCATTCATAAATAATTTATTATAAGAGGATGCCAGTTTTTCATGTTATTTAGGACAGACATCATAAGGTTACTGTTCATGGGAACAAAGTTTGAGAATTATACAATGGCCTTTGAAACATGAAAATAAAAGTAAGCAAAGATTGCATGACAGTTTTATTCACTGACCCTTTGTTGGTATATTCCCTTCCAATCAGTTTACAAAATGATTTGAAGTTATTGAAAAATATTTATGTGAAAAATGACATATATTTGTAAATTCTTAATTATAATTAAACACAATTTTAAGTTATTTAGGCTTATTATATAAAGTATGTTAAGTCAGACAGGATATGTACTCTCTCAGTATATAGGGACTTGCGACTTATTCTTTCATTGAACTGATATGAAATGAGGACCCAAGCTGACTAGTATTGTCTCCTTGGAATGAAGGTAAAACACATGGAAGGAAGCTATAATACAACATGAGAAGTTTTCCTATATTAGGTTGGCCCACACCAAAACATTTATACCTTTCTTTAAATTCTTCATCTTTCAGATTCCTGTATAGTGTCTGTAGGCTGACTTTTGTATTCACTATTATAGATGTCTAGGCAAGATTCAGGAGCAAGTCTTTGGAGCTATCTGAAAGTTACTATGTTCTGAAGGTATCCATTGATTCTAATTCTAATTCTTTCCATTGTTCACCAAGTCTTATTTAACCCAGCATTGAGACTTCTACAAATGACAAATGTATTTTGAAATGATGGACTGGATCTAAATCACCACAGTTATCATCATATCAACTCAATTGTAAGACAGCCAAGGCAGGGAGTTTCAAAACTCAGAATGTTTTCTTTCCTTCTCGAAGACAAAGAAGTTTACAGTATCCATTGTCTATTAAGACTTAGTGCCTTGTCTGGTGAATCTGATTTCATAGTGATTATATTCTCCTATATAGTCTTAAATCCCCCTTATGAAAGGGGCTTTCATTTTCTCCTTAGCTTATCTGCTTCTTTCAAACCACAATGGGATCAAAGGACCAAATTTGGTAATTCCATTTTATCTGATTTTGTGATGTTCAAACCAATAACTGGAAAACACATTTAAAAGGGATCCATAAAACTATAAACAAATAATAAATAATTGCCAGATGACTATCCAAGTTCTTTATATTTATTGTTTCCTTAAGATTTCTCTTCAACTAAAGGCCTGGTATGTGTGACGATGAGTTTGTCAAATTGACACCACCTGGAATCACCTGGGAAGAATCTCAATGAGGGATTGTCTACATTGTGTTGGCCAGTGGACATGTCTATGGGGAGTTGTCTTGGTGGCCTAAATTTATGTGATAAGTCTCAACCAGAATGTGGATAGTACCATTTCCTGGCCTAAATTATACAAAAGCAGAGAAAGCTAGTTGAACATCCAACATGGAAGCCTGCGTGTATTTTCTCTCTGTTCTTGAATATGGGTGTAATGCGATGAACTTTCTCAGGCTTCTACTTCTCTAATTCCCTTGAACTGGTGGACTGTAGCCTAGAATTATGAGAGAAAGCAAACACTGTTCCTCAAAGCTAATTTTGCTTGGGCATGTTATCAGAGCCACGGTATGAATCTAGGAGAGAATGATATCATTACTGCTCCAATGGAAGTAAACTATGTTCTAATTTCCCACATATACACACCAGTAGCAAAGTCAGAAATGACATTAACCTTTTTCTCAGTTCAAACCTATGCTCTTCTCATGGTCCCAATGGATTTCCATACTTTTCCATATTCTTCTCTTCTAAAGGAGAGAGATTAATTATGTATGAAAGTTTCTGAATCAACTCGTAAAGCCCAATGACTGTAAAGGACAGGAAGTTGGAAGCAGAGCATCTGTGAGATGGGGGCGTATAAAGTATTTAAGGAGGAGATCTATTTTCCCAGAGGAAGTGATGCCTAAGGATAGGTAGTTGTCTGAAGTTTTAAATCAAGAGATCTATAGTTTTATGCCCCATGGGCCATAGCAGACATGTAATCACCTCATATCTCACCTGCCAACTATGAAGCAATCTTTATTAATCCCCTTTTGTTCCCTGAAATCTTTCACTGCTGCAGAGAATGCAAATCTGGGTCTTTCTGTTAGAAGACACCCCCTTTCTGTTCTCTTATGAGAACAAACAAGCTTTGCTAGACATACATAAGATTGTTAATAAGATAACCAGAATATTTTGGCCTTGTTTCATTTATTTATTTCAGTCACTTTTACCGAATCAGGTGAAGAGAAGTCCAGCCTTATTGTCATGCTCCTGTGCTTGGAAATGACCTTACTAAAGGACACAGTATGTGGTGTATACGACTGGTCTTCAAAAGCTGTTCATGAAATCTCTTATGCGTAAAAAATCTGTTTTCTTTAGATAACTCATTGGCAGCTGCACATCTATCTGAGTTTTTGGACTGGACCCACACATAGAAATTCCAAGGGAAAAAAAAACAGTCTGTGAAACACCTGGTTTTGGCAGATTTTTCATTCACCAGAGAGTGCCATCTGCTAGGCAGCCATGGTCTGCTCATCCTTCTCCCGGGTACTCGGCCCTGTGGGCTGCACGGGACCATGCTGGCAACAGATTGCCACTTACCCCAGTACTGACACTGTTCTGGGATTTGTAACCCTGTGGCTTACTGGGCACAGGTTATTCTCTACCCTAGGCCTGTCTGCAGTCTATCCTTTTGACCTTCTAAAATATTTTTTAAAACAGCTAGTATAACAGCTCCCCAGAGCCCAGCAAATGGGAAGTTCTGAACGTTTAAACCATTTAATCAATTGTTTTAACACATTGACTTGTATATGTACCCAGTAAAATGAGGCCAAATGTGTTTGATTTGTGAAGGAAGGAGAAACTGCTGTGGCAGCGTTCTTCCACCAGATCACAGGAAAACAGCCAATAATTCAGATACGCAATTGTGTCCTCACTCATCCCTACCAGGACAAATTTGTTTCCTGTGTGTTCAGGTGGACACTCTCAATCTCTATTGAATTACAAGCAAATGTATCTCATGACATTCAAAAGGTAGTCTTCACTGAAACAATTAAAATATCTAGTTTTCTTAAAAGGGAAACATTATGGAGAAAGACCATTTAGAGAAGGTTCAAGCTTTCTGATGTGCAAGACCAGAGCTGTGTTCAATTTTCACATACTCTCAGGTTCTCTGTCCATTGCCATCTTCAATTACTGTAGCTACACTGGGTGGCAATGTATTAGACAAAATACCCGATAGGAAGCAACTTTGAGAAGAGGTTTGTTTTTGTTTGTGAAAGGAAAAAAAGGCCTGGGGGGGGGGAGGATGGAAGGCTTGATGCAGGAGCATGTGTTAGCTGCTCCTATTGCAACTGCATTCAGAAAGCACAGAAAGGGTATGTCATCAACCATCTCTCTTATCCCCCATGTTTATTTATTCAGAGAACTCAAGCCACAGGGTAACGCTGCCCACATTTGGGGCAAGACTTTCCCACTCAAGCAAAGTTCTCTGGAAATACCCTCCCAGTCACGCTCAGACATGTGTTTCTTATTGAGTCTGAATCCATTCGAGATGATAGTGAACACTGAGCATCAGAGAGGACTCTGTTAATAGCCTCTGGGTTTGTTCTTGGCTTTTATTCTTTTACTGTAATCTTCAGAGTGACAAATGGGTTGCTGCAAATCTAACGCACAAAATAAAATTGACTGCTCCAGAATTTTGGGGAAGGATGTAAAAGATGCTTGCATCTTACATCACGCAGCAAAGTATTTAAAAATATCCCCATTACTCATTGCTTCTCTGCTCAAAGTGTTGCATCTCTAAATTTATACTAGCTCTAGTTTTATATTTTAGCTCTCTTTCGTTTTTGTGGAAACTTGTAACAGATAGGAATTGTCTAGTGATTTCTTTGCTCTGGTTCCTTAAGCTTTGAGCCATTTCTCCTACTGTGCCCCCTTAAAACAATGGCTTCTTCAATTATCAGCGTCTTCACTCTGTAGTCAGACACATAAATAACTATTTTTCTCTTCCACTTTTTGTTCTGTTCTGCTTATGTATTTTCTAGAAATTCAGATAGAAATAAGCCTGTCTAAGGGAGCAACTTTGGTGCCAGATGTGGCAGGATGGTCTGTGAGCTGTATGAAATTCATATTTTCAAGAGACAAATTCTAGCTATAACCTGTGCAGTGGAGAAGCTTTTCACAAAACATTTTTAAAGGTGCTTTAGCACATTTACATATTGTTTACAAGGCAATTTTTTCAAAGTTGGAAAATAACAATAAGCTCATATTTCCTTGTAGTTTTCTTATGATTATTAACATTGTCACTTCTTACTTACATAAATTCAATAATACTTTCAATGTCATAATTCCATATTTCAATATTCATCCATATATTTATGCTCCAAAAGTTGCTTTAGAAAAGTATCCGGAAGAAGCCAGACAAAATGAATTATTCAAGGTCTTAAAGCAGGAAAAACATATTTGAATTGATTTTTTAACTTCAGGCAGCAAGTGGCTCTAATTCCACTGAATTGACAGTTTGCAAAGGAAATAGGCGCTACTTAGCTTATCATTCATTTAGTTCCTGATAAGTAAGAGAACCAACGGGACCTGTTCTTGCTGACTTTACTTGGATAAAAATTGCTCAGTATAATAAGATGATACCTCCTCATCAAGTTGTGAATCTGTGTGCCAGACCTCTTTTTTCAGCTGCACAGCTCTGCACAGCATGGATCACCTTGATGTCCTTTGGAGTTTTGTTCCCTTAAGTTGAAAACAGGGCTTTATCCTACTGTTCTGTTGCCATTGCAAACATACTAATCAGTAAGCCAGTGTGGTTCAGTATAACTAAATAATTAGATTAAAAATTGGCTTTCAACATTCTAAACATATAAGACCTCATATGTTAAAAATTGTCACTTAAATTCCACAGGATTAAGATGTAATGAATTATGTTTTTCAGCCAACTTCTTTTAATCATTAGTCAGTAATTTGCACTAGACTGTCTTGATTAGATTGTGTAGTATTGGAAGAGAAGAAAATTGCCTTTTCTTTATGTGAAATGATGGTGTTGGTATTTTATGTGTTTATATGGTTTAGCTGCAAGTATTTTATATACCAATATAATATTTATGAATATTTATAAATATTATTCTCCACATAGTATTTATTGTGTGACAGACACTGGATATAGTATTTTCTAAATAAAAAGTCACATTAAAAACCCCACAACTTTATGACTATGTAAAAGTAATGATCTTCATACAGCTCAGATTAAAACTGACACAGGAGAAATTACAATTGCTCATTCCAAATTTTTAAGCCAAGTTGATTCTAGACTCTTTGCTGAAAACCATATAAAGTACTAAAAACACCCAAATATCAAACTAAATGAGGCCCAGATATTGTGGCAACAAAGAAAATAGGCTGACAGCACAGTCAGCAAACTGAAAGCTGATCCAGGCTACATTTTTTATCTTCTTGCTTAAAGAGAGTGAAAGCAAGATGGTGAACTAGTGTGTGAGAAAGAACTCAAGCAAAAATGGTGGAAGTAGAGAAGAAACTCAGTCAGAATGGCAGCAGAACTTTCTAGTTCAGTGAACAGTGCCTTGAAGGGACCTTTGCTGGCATCTCAGTCCTACAAGGTATGGGCCAACAGCAGAAAATGCCTCAAGGCTTCTAGCATCTGGCAGCATATTGCTGGAAACCCAAAATCGAGACAACTGTTTCCAGCAGAGCTCTGGCAAGTGTCAGAGGAGAAATATGGAAATCTGAATAAAGATGTTCCCTATCTCCTGCCAAGTCCAGATGAGAAATCAATTTGACTAAGGCTTGGTTGGAACAGCCAGAACTGCAAGAAGAGATCAGAACTCAGCAGGAGGTGACCTCAACCCCAGGAACCCTACCACTATCCAATTTTCATACTTAGGCATTTGAAATCAAAAAAATCAGCAAAAGGAATCTGAGGGCTGCATCACAAAATAGACCAATTGGACTTCACATATATCTGCAGAATGTTTCAAAGCACGTTTTGAAAATGCCTATTCTCTTCAGCGGCTCTTGGAACCCTGTGAAATGATGGGAACATTGAGAGCACAAGGCAAATCTTAATAAATAAAAATAACCAGAAATAATCCCCCTTGTCCTACCAGAGACTGAAGGAGAATAAAAATAGAAGGAAGAGCAGGGCTAATGTCAGAAAATACACAAACACTTGGGGGAAATAAACAATATACTTTTGAATAAAAGATCATTGAGGATTCAGTGTGGCTAGCTTAATGTTGAGGTCTTTGATCTATTTGGACTTGAGTTTTGTACATGGTGATAGATATGAGTTTATTTTCATTCTCTACATGTTGAAATCCAGTTATGACAGCACCACTTGTTAAATATGCTTTCCTTTTTCCATTTGATTTTTTTTTGCTTCTTTGTCAAAAATTAGGTGTTCAAAGATGTGTGGATTGATATCTGGGTCTTCTATTCAGTTCCATTGGCTCACCTGTCTGTTCTTATGCCAATACGAGGCTGTTTTCAGTACTGTAGCTCTGTGATGATTTTGAAGTCAGGGATTGTGATGCCTCAAGAAGTTCTTTTATTGTACAGGATTGTTTTGGCTATCCTGTTTTTTTTTGCCTTTTTTTGAGTTTTTTTATTTTTAATTTTTAAATATTTTTTTATTAAAAATTTTCCACCTCTTCTGCTTTTCCCATTTCCCTCTCCCTCCCCCTTCCCCCTCCCTCTCCAGTTCAAAGAGCAGTCAGTGTTCCCTGCCCTGTGGGAAGTCCAAGGTCCTCCCCCCTC
>LOEQ01009618.1:0-15284 GCA_001685075.1 Bramus lutescens
TATGATCCTTTTATCCCTAACCTCTCCAAAACCTTTATCATAAAGGGGTGTTGAATTTTGTTAAATATTGTGTCTTTCTATATCTTTTATTCTACACATTTAGTGTTTAAAATATTGTGTGTTAAAAGGGATTTTATTTTCTGGTCTAGCATATTTGGTGTTCAGTATGTTTTTTGTACCTTGGTAGAAACTTTCCTCTTTAGGTTAGTGAATTTTTGTCTATGATTTTGTTTAAAATATTTAATGTGCCTCTGATGTGGGTACATTCTCTTTCCTCTATACCTATTATTTGTTGGTTTGATCTACTTATAATGTCCCAGATTTTCTAGACATTTTGTCTCTGAACACTTTTAGAATCAACAATTTCCTTTACTAAACTATCCATTTCTTCTATTTTTGTTTAAAACATGATGGTCTATCTTCCATGTATTCTAATCTGTTCATGAAACTTACTGCTAAGGTTTTCATTTGACATCTTGAGGTTTCTTTTTCAGTTTTATTTTGGTTTGGGTTTTCTTTAACAATCCTGTTTCTTTGGTAAGTTCTACTTTAATGTATTTTTTCATTATTTTATTCAACTGTGTTTTCATAGTCTTCATTAAGGCATTTTGCACCTTGTCTTTAGGTCTTTAAATATATTCATAATTGCTCTCTTAAAGTTCTTGTTCTTAGGTTAAATTGCTCTTCTTAGGGAAACAGCTCTAAGCCATTAGGGTTGCTGGCTTCTAGAGAAGGCATGTTGTCTTGATTTTTTAATATTTATGCTTCTGTGCTGGGATGTAAGCATCTGGAATTTGTTGTTTTGAGTGTTTCATGGTACTGAAATCTAGTCTCATTTTTTTTGGGTGGCTCTTCCATTTCTTGGTTACTCTTTTCCAATCTGGTTCCTAGGTAAATGGTGAATGTGGGGACTCTGAGTATAAGCCAAATGTGGTGGCTTTGGGGTCCCTAGTGAAGATCTGCTCTGCAGGTCAGCAGAGAATTACAAAGGAATGGAGATGGGCTAGAAGTAAAGGATGAGAAGAGTGGTATGGGAAAACTCGGAGGATTCAGTGTCTGTACCAAGAGGCTAGGTTCCTAGCAGGTGGGACAGAACCATTTGACATATGCTTAAACACCAAAATCTTGCCTTAACTAACTTATAGTTTGGTGCCAGATCCTAACAAATTATAAGACATGATAAAGATTATTGAATTTTTTTTTATTTATTTTCTTATTCATGCCCTTTGGCTGAAGAACAATAATATATAAAAATCTATAGAGCACTTACTGCATGTTTGGTCATTTTACAACTCTGATATAAACTGATTATTGCCATTTTACAGACACAAAAAATAAAACACAGAGATGATTTGGCATGAGCAGGTGGTCTAGGAATCTAGTTCTGAATATTGTCATCCTCTGCTGAGAAACACTTCCTATCCCTCACTAGGCCTGTAGCTCAGTGAAAGAAAAGGGAGCATTTGTGCCTTCACAACAGGGGCAAGTGGCCATCACAGCTCCTGAGACTGGAATGGTTTGTGCATGCTTCATGCCCAGCAACAGAATGTGTTCTTCCTTTTCATGGAAAACGTGAGAAGTAATGTCAAAGTGAGAGGACAACTTCAGAAACAAGAAATGTGGGTTGTGCCCTGCTGCTGCCCTAGCAGTTAACTTTTTCTCAAGAATGTTCTTTATTTCCCTTAGAAATTCCCACAGAGAAACTTTCTTGCTTTGTACAACTGAATAACCAGAATAGTCCCAACAATAAAAACATTGTATTGAAAATCTAGAACCATAGTGTGCCGTTCAGCTAATTAATTTATGACCAGAGAAGAAGTCTTGCTGCTAGGATATGGGTACACAGATTATCAATTTGGATGCTGTTTGAAATTTTGATTTATTTTCAAATATCTTTAACATGTTCTGAACGCAAAGAAGCTATGTCCTCTAGGGACAGAAAGACTATGTTCAATACTAGCTGCTCTATGTACCAGCTGCATGAATTTAATGACATTATGTTACTTCATGGAGCATTAGGTAGCAATAATGTATGCCATATAAGTTAGTTATTATGAAAACTTCGAATTGTCAACATAGACAACGATTGTTAATCATCTGTCCCACATTCAGCTCTGCTTGCTGCTTCAGTATGACTGCTCATGGCTCCTATATGTACTAGAAAATTTCACAATTGTATATTTCCTTCTGACTTCACAGACTGAGCATAGACTTCTCCTATGGTTCTTAGAAAGTACAAATGACAGTAGTTCCTTTTATTGAACACAAAAAACATAACACTATAGCTTCAGGTGCTCTAAGATGTCCATGCATGTGCTTTTCTGGGAATCACAATTTTGCACACAATAGAAGACAAAAAAAATGGTTGTATTGAATAGTGACTTAATATGGAGCCATTGAATTTTAATGTAAGTTTGAAATTCACCCTTTATTATCTGATGATAAATGTCAGCTAGATGGATTCAAATCAAACCAGTAAAGGGACAGTAGTCCAAAGCAGCTGTGGCTTTTTGGAGTTTCAGATTATTTTGTTTTAATTTGTAAAAAAAAATGCATTGATGGTGGCCTGGTCACTGATCCCATTTTCCTGGAATGTAGGACATTCAGTATTAAACACAGGACAGTCTCTCATAGACAGAGGTGAGGTGTTCTTTATCTATTCATTAATTATCTGCTGATAACTAAATTGATATATTTTAAAATCACCAAGTTTACATAATTGCATTCTATATTTCCATGACAGTGTGATCACCACAATTTTCTTCCCTCCTAGTGGGACTCCAGTTGTGTTTAGACAGTGGTCAGTAATCATAGTCTAAATAGGTTCATCCGTAGAAAGTATGCTTGCATGAATTCAACTTCTAAATGCATGCATTTTATTCCTGTCCACACACACCCATTCTCCTATAGACAAACACATCAGTTTAAACTCAGGTCTTATCTGCTTCCCCTTCTCACATTTCTCTGAAGCTCTTCTTTTGTCTTTTGTGTTCTTCCTGGTTTTCCTTATGGACGCAGGTGTCTTTAGTTACTTTAATTAATCCCTAATTCACGCTTTCCTCTGATTTCCTCTGCCATCATCGATTTCTTCGTCGTATTTGAAGCAATTCAGGATTTAATCCCTGCACTGCCATTTACCTTCTACAAAACCCCAATGATTTAGAGCCTCCAATAAGGAAGCAGGGCTAACTGAACTCTCACTATAATTTCATCTTACAAAAGGGGCGTAAGTTGATGTGCTTTTCAATCTTTCTTCAGTGCTCTCAAACTGAAAGCATAAGGGACACTATGGAAATCAGGGGACAGAGGTTCCTCAAAACGCTACTAATAGGACTGGATAACCCAGTTTTAGCACATTCGAATATTTGCCTGAAGGCCTCTTCATTTTCATGAGAAGTTAACATGTCCCAAAGGAACATGCACATTCATGTTTATTGCTCCTGAATTATGGAATCAGTACAGGTGTCCATAGAAATAGGTGAATGGATAAAGAAACTGGGATGTATACAGAATGAAGTGTTATTCAGCTATAAAATAAAAAAAAACAAACATCTGGACATCTTTTAGGAAAAGGAATAGAACTGAAGATCATCAGCTTTGTGAAATTAGAAAACCGAGAGCAACAAGATCACATCTTTTCTTCCATGTATGAAACACACATGGACACAAACATACATACACACATGACCTAAAAGTAGAGAGAAATAGTGGGAAAGTGGAAGAGGATTAGGGAGGGGAAATAGTGTAACAAGGATGAATGTGATCAAACAAACAAAAAAGATAAAATTCTAGTTTATAGTTTTAAGGAAATTTTTTCCAGCTTTTCCTCAGTTTCTCCCCATTTTAAAATGAATTCCTTCTACCTAAAACGATGTAGTGTGGGGCACAGGGATCCAATGCAGATTCACAGAAAAAAAAATAAGGAAGGCGCAATAAATACAGATATCTTAGTCAACGGCTCATGACTTCAGTGAGGCCTACCCTTTGCAATGCAGTACATTTAAAACACAAAACCTTCATTTTTAAGGATATAAGCAAAGAGTTTTGGAGCGACAACTACCGCAACCAAGACAGCAATGACTAGGAGGAGGCACAAGGAAACACGTGTGACTCYTTTCTTCAAGTTGTGGTGTGTTCCTGCCAGGGAGGAGTCCAAGACACCAGACAACTAACTCTAACCTGTACTAAGGAATTCTCCTTTCCATTTGATAATTGTTTTTCTTTAAAAACAAAACAAACAGGACTTTCATACAACTTGGGGTGGACACAAATCTCGTCTGCGATTTCAGAGCCCAGAGCGGCTGCTTCTTAGACACCAGGGAAGGACAGTGAGATCACATGTCATAGTGCTTCGAGGCTAATTTTCATCTGGTCAGTGGTTCCTTTAACATTTTACCGCGACTGGATCTGGATCTGCTGGAACCTGAGCCTTTGGGTGACTGGGTCCTCTTTGGGGAGACCATGAGAAAGAGGTAGAGGGGCTTATCCACGTTTTCTTAAACTGTTTGCAGAAACTTTCAAAAAGTATTTGGCTAAAACTCCTGGCAGTACAGTATTCTTGTATTCGTTAAAGTTTGTGTTTAGGTACTGATACCTTTTTGTTTAAAAATGTTGCAAGTGGTGGCTTTAAAGTTAATTTATCTTTAGTATGATAGTTATAAGAAAATTATAGGGTTTGTGTGCAGAGAATTTTTTTATAAAGTGCTTTGTAAAAAAAATGTATTCTAGCTTTCGCGGTACATATGTGTGATCACTTTAACATCCATGACAGTTAAGTGCAAGTATTTCTTCACTCTAAAAATGCTATTTTTGTGCCAGTTCCTGCAGGTGTTTTCATGTCTTTGCAAAGTGACACATTTTGATGCCCTCTTGATAAAGTGGTAGACATTTTGTAGCTTTCTAGAAACTTCGTATCCATACGGTATCAATGAAAAACTAAAGAAAATGAAAGTGTGGGAAAAAAATAAAATGAATTCCTTAGAAAGGTGCATTTTACTTTTGAGAAAGGGCCCTGTTATGTAGCCTGGATTGGTCTTAAAGAATCTCCTGCCTTATTCTCCAGTGTGCTGGAGGGTTTATAGGTGTGTATCCTCTCTTGGTCTAAGAAAAAACCCTTCTGAGCTTTTACGTCTCTTGCAGTAAATGAAGAGCAGCGTAATCTTTTTGGGAGCAGAAAGATGATGTAATGATATAGCCATGAGCACTGTGACCAACTCTCCCTTTTACCATGTTTACTAATTAAATAGATGGAATTCTATAATACTTCAAATAAAAGGAAGTATCACATGTATAGATGTATAAGCTGTTTACAGAATTTCTTGAAATTTTTATTAATGAAGAATAAAAATGAAATGTGAAGAGACCTTATGTGTACACTGCTAGGTGAGAGAAGCCAAACCGGAAAAGGCTCCAAGGCTCTCTAATCTTAACTACAGTTAACAGTCTAGGAAAAGCAAACTAGTGAAAACAGCCATTAAAGATGCATGATGAACAGGGTGGATTCCTAGCCTATGGAGGCCTCTAGGGAATTAAAACCATTCAGAATGATACACCCATGATGGAGAGAAGTCATTATACACTTATCACATCCTGTAGAACAAGGACCAGATGGCAGCATTGGTATGGGCTTATTCTTGGGGGCAGTAAGGTTGTGTCGGCCTAGAGTTATGGACTACGCAGAGGCCTGAGAATAAGACTGGAACATGGAAAGCAGAAACGGAGAAACTGGGAGTGAGGCTGTACCAGCAGCCACTGAAGAGAAAGAAGCCAGGCACCATTTCAAAAGGACTGATGCAGAGTTAAGATTCACTTTAATTGCACCCCACAGCAGACAGAGCAAGCGAAACCAAGAAGCAAATACCACCCAAGACAGGGTCTAGCACATTGATAAGATCCAAGGATTTCTTTCTTCAACCCTAATCAGGTTCACAAGCCAAGGTCACATATCTTTCTTTGCATCTAACACCGAAATGTAAGTCTATCTATTATTGTTGTTACCACACTGAAATTGACTATACCTCTGGACCTGCAAGGAGGTCTATAAGAGAGAGAATGCAAATTAAATATTGGAAATATAAGAAAAACACAAACCAGAGGTTATACACATGCCAACAAATGAGCAAACACATAAGAGAAACACACACACACACACACACACACACTTATAACCTATTGACACCATAAGATAAAAATGATGAGATATTTTATATTTGTATTGCCAGAAAAAAGATCTCAGATCACTATATTAATAGAGTTCAAAGACCAAGCTGAGGTTTAAATAAATGCTTAAGGAATTTAGTACAAGACATGGGAAAGAAACATCAAATTTCTGATGCAGGTGAAAAAAGAAGTATTATGATCCAGGAAAGAAGTGGACACATATTAATAACCAAATATAAATTTTGGAGGGGAAAGAAAATAATTCAATCAATCAAGTAAATAATAAACATAAAGCTACATCAGCAGAAAAAAACAACCACTTGAATGAATATTGGGACTAGAGAAAAAGATTGAGACAATAATAAATATTGTTATATATTCATGAAAAAATGGATATTTTCATATATACATAAAAAAACAAAATAATAAATATTACCAAAATACTCATGAAATTTTTACTCTTGAGATTAAATGTAAGACCTCATGGGTTAGAAGGAGACAAGATAAAATCTAGAGGCTTAGGTAAGGCTTGCATTAAAATTATAACCAAAATGTTTTCAAATCTATAGAAAGAAGTAGACGCCCAAATGCAAGAAGAATATAGAACTTCAAGTAGACATGCTTGGAAAAGAATCACTCCATGAAACACTATAGTCAAGATGTCAAAACTACAAGGAAAAGAAGCAATGCTAAAATCTATGGGAGAAAAACACTAATGACACACAAAGGCAGGTTTATCAGATGTCATCAGACTCACCATCAGCAATGCCTAAAGCTAGGAAGACATGGAACTCCATCATATGGCAAATGACTATTAGGCTTGTGGAAGTCGTTTAGACAATGAAATAAAAGAACAAAGTTAGCAAAGTTAAAGATAAAGCAAAGCTAAATCACACTGCAAGTAATTTCTTAGTAGGTGCTGTCTGTCTTTACCCATCACCATGCCAATAGAGACAACTCATTCTACCATGTTCCTTGTTTGGAATATGTCTGAGTACACTTAAACGTGATATTGGCATCTAGACTCAAGGCTTTATTTATGGCTAACAGTTTTCTCATACCTGTATTTTGGTGTTAGGTAAGACATGATACTGACAGAACCATGAGCATCATTCCCATTATTGGTGACAGATAAGAAGATAACTCAGAACAGACTGTAGCCTTATGCCCTTCGCCTCTGAGCTGTCTTCAAAGGAAATACTTACAAACAAATAATGTAATTCTATAATCCTCAAAATCCTAAAACAATTTGATATTCTCACAATAAATTTTTATTTCACTCATTTGTTCAAGATATTTTGACTCACCTTTAAGCGTAAATTCAGGTATTCCAGTGATTATGTTGAAAGCACAAAAGCCCTGGAAAGTCCTACAAAATGAAGAGAATCATCTAAGAAGCCAGAACAGAGAAGATGACTTAGTTCCCAAGTGCCTATAGAGAAACTCACATTCATCACAGAAAGCTATTTGGACCATTCACACAGAGAGTAACCTATGCAGAGACTAAGTTTTATGAACTCCTAAAATTCTTATATCTAGTCCAGGACTGCTGTTGAAGTTTCATCTAAACCCACATAATAGTGTTTTTCCTAAGCTTCATCAGATCACTGGTTGGTGATTCAAAAAGATTGAAATTTTGCCAATTTGAGCACTATTTTATTATTAGACTACCTATGTATGTAAATACCTGAATAAGGAAGCAGAGATACTATGCTTTGCAGAAGTTTTATATCAAATCTGCTCAAATAGAGATCATTGTGCTTAATGGAAATTTTATAGACAGCTCCCATCTCATCTAAAACTTGCTCTTCTGCTGGCGTCCCTCATTCCTGAGCATCTCCTGCATCAGCTAGAAAATACACTGTCATGAAATGCTCCCCATTATAACCTACGTTCTTCTCCAGCCATATTTCTCTGCTCCTCCTCTTTACACAACTTCTGTAAGGAGTTGGATGATTTTCTTTCACTGTTTTAAATTACCCAAGCCTTCTTTCCACAGTGTAATCCCAGGGGAAGCAGCTTAATCACAATGGCAAGAGCGAGGATTGCTCCAGCGTTCAAGTTACAGTCCTCATCTCAGATGGCCACCAGGTGATTCTACAATGGTCTCTTACAAGCTTATTGCAAGAGAAGCATCACTGATTCCTGCTTTCTTTCTTCCTCTCTGACTGACCATGATGAATCTCTCCCCATTTCTTTGCTTGTCATTCTCTTCAGTCTGGCATTTTCGATATACATTCCTTTGGAGGCCTCATTAAATCCAGAGTTTTAAATACTTTCCATGTTCTAGAGAAGTACAGCTGTCAATGTCTACTTCTAATACTTGCCAAGTTCCTTGTGCATAGAGTAGAGACCATTGTCTCTTACCCAAATTTTAAATAGACAGTCCTGGTTGCTTTCTGTATTTTCTCTCATCCTTTTGTGGTCTCTTTTCTACCTAAATCAAAAGGCATTTTTAACAAAATAAATATCAGCTCAGAGACCTAAGAGAAACTATCTAATGACTTCTTACCTATTATAGTTGAGATGAACTCTAAACTATTTTTTTCATTAAAATAGGGCCATAAAGCATCTAAACTCATTTATAACTCTACTATGACACCCTGATTGGTCTGTCCTTGTCTCTTCTGAACCAAGTAATTGTTAATGGAATTTCTTGAGCCCATAATGTTCAGTTCCACATCAGGTCCTATGGATGGCCAAACTTGACAGGGCTCAGAAATACATGGCAAGCTAGTAAGATTTTGTCTCTGGGTATAAAGAGTTGGTAAGACATTACTTATATATATTTTTTTTCAAGGTGCTTCTAGAAGAAATCAGCATTTAAATAACAGTATGGTGCTAAGAAGATGGCCTCCAGAGTATAAGGGTCATTAAGTAACACTCAGAGGGTTTGTGTAGAGGAAGAGGTACCAAGTAGGGCAAATTTGTTCTCCTGTTGTTTTTTCTCTCTGCATTAGGCTGTCCCTCTTCTGCCCTCAGATATCCAAGAGCCTGGATCTCAGGCTTTTGAACTTGGATTGAAGTATATCACTGGCATTCCTGGATTGGTAGCATGAAGATGACTTTTTTTTGGATCTTCTCAACCTCTGTCATTACATAGGCCAACTTACATAAAAGTTTAGTTTTATTTCAATCACTTGATTCAATACAACAATAAAAAGCAATATAGCAGAAGAAAAGGTTTATTTGGTTTACAGTTACAGAACTATAGAGACACGGAGAGCAGTACAACACCAGAGGAAAGGCAGTCAAAACCCAGGAGAGAGGAGAGAGAGACTCTCTCTCTCTCTCTCTCTCTCTCTTCAGAAGATACCTCCACCTATTGTACGCTATCCAGTTTGCAATAATTTGGTACTGAAGTGCTAGGAATGCAGCACAAAGAACAGTCAAACAATTAAGACATTGAGAAAATAAAAGTAAATAAGCAAAGAAAATGGAAATATGAAAAAATATGAAAAGGAAATATGTACAAACATTTAAACATTTGTGTGAATTGATTGTTTTATTCACATTTTGAACTATCAACATAACTATCTTCTATAACAGGAAAAATAATGAATGGTTTAAAAACATAACACTGGAAGAACTCATTTCTAGAAGTCAAATTTTCTGCCACAGCCTGTTTCTTTATTCTTCTCTCACACGGTATCTCCAGACCACACTTTCCCCTTCTTCCACTCTTTCCAATTCCCTGCCACCACCTCCCCTCTCACCCTGTCAACTTTTTCCTTTCTTCTTTGTGCCTTCCTGAACATTGTCTTTAACATTAAATGTACTGTATATCGCTAGTCAAATGCAAGGAAGAAACATTCCCTAAAATGTCTCTAGTATAAAACCTGCTTCTACTTCACTGTGTTTTGTTTCTTAATGCATCTCCTCAAACTTTCTTGAGCGTCTTTGTCTTGATTGCCTGTGGAGCCGCCTGTGGAGCCCTTCTTCATTAAAACATTGTGAGCTTTGCTGTAAGAGGATTGGATAAATCCTATCAGGATCATGGCTTACTGCTAATTAGAGAGAAGCTGGTTGTGACCAATGCATTTGGAAAACTCTAATTCTTCCTAGCCTTTTAAAAAAATAATAAATACTGCTGTGATATGTTTAACTAGAAGATTATTTTGAGAGTAGTTCTAGGTTTGTAGGGAAATTAAGCAAAAAATATCAAGTTCCTCACTCAGCCTCCATCAGTAGCATCCTTTTTACACACACCCTTCCCCTTCATTAGTGTAATTTATTACAATTGATAAGTCAGCACTAACGCATTATTGTGGCTTGCATTAGGTGTTGCATGATAGTTTGATCATGTTGTAACAAAGCTTCCTTGGAGTCACAGGGTGGAGTTACTCCCTAGCTGAGCCCAATTAACCATAGAGCTTTGGAGGACTGTAGACAGAGAGGAGACAGGAAGTAGTAAGGTGGGGCTTAAAGAGGCTCTCTGCCCTTTTAGAAGGAGGAAAGGGAGAGGTCTGAGGTGACTGGTGGCTGCTCCCTCCTTCTCTGATCTTTTGAATTCTTGCCTCAGTACCTGCCTCCTGATGTTTTATTGATAAAGTAATTAATCTTAATGCTTCAACTAGGGTTTATTGTTTGTGTTATGCATTCTATGTAAAAGATCTTAATTTCTTTATCACAATATAACTGATAATAGTTTGATTTGGTACTTGCTGTTCTTTCATGGATCTGAGTTCCCAGCATCTCTTACCAGGTAGCTCCCATGCCCCTATAACCCCAGAACCGTGGTATCTGAAATTGTCTTCTTGCCTCTTTAGACCAGTAGACCCTTACACACTTACATATACAAACGCCCACACAAACAGAGAGTCATATACAAAGTTAAAAAGCACAAGCCCTGGGGTGATGGCGCAGTCCTTTAATCCTGGCACTTGGAAGGCATAGGCAGGTGGATCTCTGTGAGTTCAAGGCATCCTGGTCTGCAGAGTGAATTCTCGACAGCCAGGACTGTTACACAGAGAAACCCTGTCTTGGAAAAACAACAAAAACATTACAATGGTTTAAAAATGTTTATAATTTATTGAAAGTTGCCTCTGGCTTTTATGTTAATTTTGTATCTTTATATTTTATTCAAAATTTTTTTATATAGGTAGAGGATTTTGTTTGAGTCTGTGATTTTTTTAAAACATATGCCTTGTCTATATACTGTTTGTGAGCAGTGCTCTTGGAGACCAGAGATGGCATCAGATCCCCAGGAACTGGAGTAACAGAAAGTCTTAAGCTGACATATGGGCACTGGGAATTGAACTTGGATCCTTTGGAAGATCAGCCAGTGTTCTTAACCACTGAACCATATCTCCAGGAACATAATTTTTTTAAAGTAAAATACATCTATAATTGGCAATAGAGATAATTTAACTTCTTCCTTTTTTGATCAAAAGAAAATTATAAAAATTTTAAAAATCATAAAATTTTGAGAACTGTATGAATAAGAATGGAGATAAAAGGCATCCTTGACTCATCCTACATTTAACTTTAATTTTCAATATAACATTAGCTATAGATTTGAGGTACATAGCTTTTATTATGTTAAGATATGTTCTGGCTATTCCTAGTTTGTTTAGGTCTTTTAGCATAGAGTTGAACTTTGTTATATGGCTTTTCTGCATTTATTGAGATGATTATGTGATTCTTGTATTTAACCTACTTCTGTTGTATAATACTTTAATTTTAAATTTTATTTATGATTATTGGGCATATGTGTGTATGATGTGGGGCACATGCATATAACAATGCATATAGGAGGCCAAAGGACAACTTTGTAGAGTTTGTTGTTTCTCCTGAGCTTATGCAAGTTGCCAGGATCAAGCTGAGGACAACAACCTTTCCTAGAAAGCACTTACAGCCACTCAAATACCTCACCAGGTCCGCAATGTATTTTATTCAATCACAACGAAGAACAAAATTGTCATTTGCTGGAAAAGTGGATCTAACTGGAGATCATCATGTTCAGTGAAATAAACCTGACTCAGGAAGAGAAATAGCACAACTTTTTCATAGATCAGGAATCCATATTTGCCATATTTGTATGTGTGTGTGCGAGAGAGAGAGAGAGAAATGTGTGATTGTGTTTGTGTGTGTGAGAGAGATAAATGTGTGTGTATGTGTGTGTGTGAGAGAGAGAGAAAGAGAGAGAGAAATGTGTGATTGTGTTTGTATGTGTGAGAGAGATAAATGTGTGTGTGTATGTGTATGTGTGCATGAGAGAGAGACACAGAGAGAGAGAGAAGGAGAGAGAGATGAATGCATTATCTGAAGATGGAAGGAGATGAGTACAACTGGGGATAAATGGAGATGAGGAACCAGGGAGATTAATGGTGAGTAAATCTGAACAAAGTACAGTGATACGCATGTATGGAAAAATCATAATTAAATTTATTTGTAGTAAGAAAAACAGAACTTNATATATATATATATATAATTTGACTTTTAATTTCATCATCAATTTTCAGGAAACATTTTCCTGATCAATTTGTTATTAGCTGAGAGCATTTTGGTTGAAGGATTTGATCTTACAGTTTCAGTAGAAGTATTCTACCCTGCCTTAGTGGCATTCTCATTATTCTAGTTTACTTTCTTGTTGTTCTTTGTATGCATTACTAATGGCATAAAGATGAAGATAATGTGTTATATATAAGTAGTAAATTTGACATACTCTTGATGTGTGCTCATATTTTATCATATATGCACAGATTCTACCAGGATGAAGGGTTGGTTTTATCTGACTCGGGTACATGGTGAAATGACTTTTGTGAGAAACCTTTTTAAGCTAATTTCATAACCATGCAACCAGAGCAGTGGTTACGGGAGAGGTAAGGTTGCCAGCTATGGCAGGACTTGACAGGGAAGTGCCCAGACCCCCTCTGTTGCCCAGTGCTTCACACCTCTGGGTTCACTTATTCAACCCCTCGGTCTGCAGACTGATAGATTTTTGATGAGGGAAAGGTTAAGGAAATCCTGGAGAGTCAAAACAGACAGAAGACACAGTTCTTCTGTCCCGAATCAATGGGGCCACTGGGGCCAGAGTTTTGCATTCCTGCAGCTAGTGTCCAATCCAAATCAATATTTGTTGATGCATAATTTCATGGGGCAATCTTGTGTTTTCTATAGCAAGGCTGTCTTTTAATAAGATGACCAAGCACAGTTTTTATAAGGCAAACAAATGAAATAAAACCTTCCAGAGTACTACTGGAAATATTACTTTTTTATCAGCCCCAATACAGACCTTTTAGTGAAATTGCCTGACAGTTTTATGTGTTTCTTCCTGTTTGGCATGGCACTGAGGGATGGAATCTGGGCTTATTCTGTCTAAACTCAGGTCCACCATGACCTGTTGAAGTCACTCTCTCAAAATAAAGACAGACTTAAATAATAAACTTTCAGAAAATATCCTAAACTTGGATCTTTTTGAAGTTTTTCTCTTTGTGTGTACTTTTTAAACATTATGGACTTTAAAAAACACATAGAACTAATTAATTGCAACTGCTATGCTTTCCAGAATAGAAATAAGCAAGAATGTGCCCTACTCTATCTGAACTGGGATTATTAGGTGTAGAGGAACCAGGGGATTTAATGTAACTTAAGAATAATGCTGTTAGCCAAAGAGAAACCCAAGCAAGAATCTTTTAGACTAACCGTAGTAAACCTCACATGGGATATAAATCTGGGTTTTTCATATAATATGTTCACTGTTTACTGAAAAGATAGGTATCTGGTCCATGGAAATTGTTCACTGGGTCACTGAATGTGAGGACCCGAGCTTCAATTACCCAGATCTATTTGAAGCCTGGAAGGGTAGCACACATCTATGATCCCAATGTTCCTGAGGGGAGGTGAGAGGTAGACACAGGGGGATCTTGGGAAACTTGTGGGCCAGCTAGCTTGACATGTTGTCTCAAAGTTGTCTTCTGAACTCTACCCATGTATATTCATATTTATGCAAATAAGTATACATGTATACACACACACACATGACACAATGGCTTCCATCCAGTTTCTAACCTTGTACTTGTAGAGAAGACTGACATGAAATTTGAATAGAAAGCATAGTTTCTAGAGCTTCTGTTTCAGTCAGCCATCCAGAACCCAGGCAGCACAGGGAATGTTTGTTACCTTCAAGCAGCCTATACATCACACTCATAGACTGTACATAGCTTACATCAGGGCTTGCACTGGATCTTGTACATTCTGTGGGCTTGGACAAACAAATGATGCTGAGCATCAACCACTGCAGTATTCTACACCAATTTCACTGCTTCAAGCATCCTGTGTACTGTCTACTTATCCTTCCTTCCTTCTAACTTTGGAATTCACCAGTCTTGTCACTATCTCAGTGAGTTTGGGTTTTTCCAGAAGGTCAGATAGCCAAAATCATAGAGAATAGAACCTTTCCATTGGTTTCCTTCTCTTTGTGTGTATAAACTTCATCCCCCATATCTCTGATGACTAGATAACTCATTTCTTTAGCACTGTGTGTTACAATATTTCATGAGTGTGCTACATTTTATTTACACATTCATATAATATGAAACATCTTGGTTGCGTTCGGGGTTTATGAATTAAGTATAAAGTTTCTATCAATAGGGACGTGCATATATGTGTGTGGATCTAAGTTTTTATTTCATTTGGGGAAATTTAAATTTAAAAGTGTTTGACTATTGAGACATGTGACAAGAGCATGTTCAGTGTCGTAGGAATTGTCAGACTGGAAATAAGACTACAGCTTATTTGTGCAGTACTTCGTTAACCTTCATGAGGCCATGGGTTCAAGTCTCAGAACTAACAGAAAAGAAGGAGTCTGTGGATGAGGAGAGGAAGAAATAGAAAAGAAGGAAACGAAAGGAATTGTCAAGCTCTTTCAAAGCAATTGTCTTTGTCTGACAGCAAGATGGTTCATTAGTTAAAAGCATTTGCTATGCAAACCTGACCATCTGAGTTTATATTCTTAACTAATTTGAGAAAGATGGATATGATGGCACTTACTTGTAATGCCAGCATTCCTACACAAAAATGGAAGGGAAAAACAAAACAACTGCCTAGAACTTGAATTTTGCATGCAAATTGGAAGTAGACAAGATTGCCAGGCAAAAATTAGGAGCTTGGGGGTGGGTGTG
>LOEQ01009618.1:21841-42966 GCA_001685075.1 Bramus lutescens
AGAGAGAGAGAGAGAGAGAGAGAGAGAGAGAGAGAAAGAGAGAGAGAGAGATTGCCTGTCTTAGACTTTAAACTTCTACCTTGGTGCTTGAATCCTCTTTTTAGTGCAGTGAAGGTCATTTTGGCACCTAAAGCCTCTTTGTTCCCATGACTATTATTCCTCTCTGTAGAGTTTCAAAGAAAATTATCTAATTTCATCCTGTCTGGCCAACTCACAGGGAGAAACTTCCTAGAATGATCGCCCAAGCTGTCACTTCCTTGTGTTGTCGTCCCTTTGGGAAAAGTCCTTTTAAAGTTTCCTCTGGGAAGAAGCCCATTTCTCTAAGACTGAGGAATAAAACAGCCAGGAAGGAGAGCTCCAAGAAGATTGGTAGTTTCCAAAAGAACAAATAGATAAATTATGAACTTTAAGAAAGTAAATGGGAGGATGATCAGCTAGGAATGGGGACATTTTATCTCGAAAGTGCATTCAGTGTAATTTAACAAATGTTTTTTGTAAATGTTTTAAAATGGTAATTCTAAATGATGTATCTTGACTTTTGCAGGATATTCTTTTCCTTTTCTTCCTCATGTTTATTGCTGTTAACATAGCACTCACTAAAAATGTTTGGACAGAAGATGAAGAAGTCTTGGTCTTTATATTTTGAGCAAGGATAAGACTAAATCCACAGGACAACTGCACAGGAATATCTTTTCTTTGTTAGAAATTTTAGCATGCCGAGAATATATGAATTAGAAATTTTTCCTTTTGCTCTTTTTTTTGGTTTTAATAAAATAAAGTATGAGATGAAACAAAATTGATCACACTGAAGTTGGATAAGGTAAACCAACAGAAGGAAAAGAACCCAAGAGAAGGTACAAGAAACAGAGAGCCACTTGTTCACACACTCAGGAGCCCCCCCCCACAAAAAATCATTAAACTGAAGAGAACATGGTGCAGCCCCAGGCTGGTCCAGTGCTTGCTGTTTCAGTCTCTGTGAACAAGCTTGGTAAAATATGAAAAAAGAAGTAAGTATGTAAAACCAAATTAAACATGCTGATTACAAAATTCAAAATTGTGATTGTCACAAACTTATGAACAAAAACATCTCAGTAATTAGTAAAAGGGAAGAATCACTGAGTTGTTGGATGGACAAGAGATACAACTTGATTACTTAAGATTTAGGACACAGACACTTTTGGACTCCTCACAAGGCTGCATTCTTCCTCTTCTGCTTTACTCAAAAGATGGATCTAATGCACATGCTGCATCAACCACAAAATATCACTTGCTTCATAACTTAGTGTTCATGCTATCGGAGTAGACAGGTTTTCTTTCTAAGTGCTGGTAGAAGAGTGGGAGGAGATTATTCTATGCAAAAAAATTCAGTGTACTATACTATAGGCTTTTGCTTTAGCTTAATAATTATCACCCACCCAAGGTGTGAGTGGGATCTTATGTAAAGTGGTGGCTAATGTTGACCCTGCCTCTGATATTAGAACACTTCCCTTTTTTAAATTTTAATAATTAATTTATTCAAAAACCCCGATCTTTTCTCATTTTACATAGCAATCCCAGTTTCCAATCCCTCCTCTCCTCCTGCTTCTTCCACCTTCCTCCCATCTTATCCCCCATCCACTCCTCAGAGAGGATTAGGCTTCCCATGGAAGTCAACAAAGTCTAGCACATTGCTTTGAGGCAGAACCAAGGCCTTGCCCACTATATCTAGGCTGAGCAAGGTATCTCTCCAAAGACAATGGGTTCCAAAAAGTCAGTACAAGCAGTAAGGATAAATCCTAGTCTCACTGCCCACAGACTGCCCTAGCCATACAACTGTCACCCACATGCGGAGGGCCTAGTTTGGCCCTATGCTAGTTCCCTTGCTGTCAGGCTGCAGTTGGTGGGCTCCTCTTAGCTCAGGTTAGTTGTTTCAGTGGGTATCCCTATTATAGTCTTGACCCCTTTGTTGATAATCTCCTCCCACTCTTCAACTGGACTTTGGGAGCTTAGCCCAAAGTCAGCTCAGCTGTGGATCTCTGCATCTGCTTACATCAGTTGCTTGATGAAGGTTCTATGATGACAGTTAAGGTAGTCATCAATCTGACTACAGGGCAAGCCCAATTCAGGCACCCTCTCCTCTATTCCTCAGGGTTTTACTGGGGTCATCCGTTTCATATTCCTGGTAATTTCTTTAGTGCCAGGTTTCTTGCTAGCCCCATAATGGCTCCATCAGTAAAGATATCTCTTTCCTTATTCTGTTTCTGTCTTCCCCCTTCTTGAGCATCCTGTTCCCTCAAATTCTCCTCCTCCCTTTCTGCCCTCCCTTCTCCCCTACCCCTACATTCCTAATTTCTTAGGAAATCTTCTCTGTTTCCCCTATCCAGGGGGATCTATGCATGTTTCTCTTAGAGCACTTCTTGTTACCTAGCTTCACTGGGGTCGTGGACTATGGGTTCATTATCCTTTGCTTTACAGCTAGAACCCACTTATGAGTGAGTACATACCATGGTCTTCTTTCTGGGTCTGGGTTACCTCACTCAGGATGTTTTTTTTTTCTAGTTCCATCTATTTGCATGCAAATTTCAAGATGCCTTAAAAAAACTGCTGTGTAGTACTCCATTGTGTAAATGTACCACATTTTCTTTAACCATTCTTTGGTTGAGGGGCATCTAGGTTGTTTCCAGGTTCTGGCTATTACGAATAATATTACTATGAACATAGTTGAGCAAATGTCCTTATAGTATAATTAAGTATCCTTTGGGTATATGCTCAAGAGTGTTATTGCTAGGTGTTGAGATAGGTTGATTCCCAATTTTCTGAGAAGCCACCTTACTGATTTCCAAAGTGGTTATACAAGTTTGTATTCCAGAAAACATATCTTTTTACAATGATGTGTTTGGTTCAATAAAATGTGAACTCTAGAACTGACATACTAGCAAACCTGCCCTGTCAAAGAGCAAGAATAAGAAAATGTACATTTTTTAAAGAAAGATTGTAGAAAATTAAAATCAAATATTAAAGATTGGATATTAGTATGAAGAAAACTCTGTTTAAATTCTTTTTGATATCCAGATGGATAATCTCACCAAAGTCTAGTGATTACATCCAATATGGCTCAGAAGTCAGACTCAGAAAAAATCTAAACCTATCGTAGCATTTCTTGCACTTAAGTATTTTGTTAGAAACAAGACAACTATTCCCTTGATACAAAAACAAGCGTTCGCACAGCTAAAGCACAGCTAAGTAGTAGCTCATGACCATACGTGGAAAGAAACTAGGAAGAGAGGAGGAAGTGAAATAATGAAACAGGGAGGAATGGGGAAGTGAAGTGAGGGGAAGGAGATTAGCCGATCAATAATCAAAATAAGGACACAGAGTTAAGATAAGAAAACATTTCTTGCCGGGAAGTGGTGGCACACACCTTTAATCACAGCACTCGGGAGGCAGAGGCAGGCAAATCTCTGTGAATTCGAGACCAGCCTGTTCTACAAGAGCTAGTTTCAGGACAAGCTCTAAAACTACAGTGAAACCCTGTCTCGAAAAACAAAAATCAAAAAACAAAAAAAAGAAAGAAGAAAACATTTCTTAAGTCCATTTATGAATTCAGAGACCACATTTTGTTTTTAAAATAAATGTCAGTATTTTTTAAAGTATTTTAAAGAACCATTATGAATGGATTAGTATTGTAAAGTGAAAGTCAAAGTTGTATAATATATGTTTGAGATGGCATGCAATAATAAAAAAGATCAAAGAAAATTTTATAATAAATTGGAGAATACCAAGAAATAAATGTCAATGGGATTATTAGCTTCAAAATTTGTAAACTAAAATTGAACTGGCAGTTTAAAAAAAGCTTACAACCGTAAATACTGACATTACCAAATACTAATTAATAATATTGAAGAAAGCAAGGCTATCTTCAGAGTTTTAAAATAAAATGATAGTAGAACCAAATAAAGCATAAATTATTAAGAAATAGGCATTGCTGGGTGGTGGTGTCGGACGCCTTCAATTTCAGCACTCGGGAGGCAGAAGCAGGTGGATTTCTGTGAGTTCATGGCCAGCCTGGTCTACATGGCTAGTTCCAGGGCAGCTAGGGCTATTACACAGAAAATAATTGTCTCCAAAAATAAAACAAAACAAAAAACAAACAAATAAAAGAAGCAGGTGTTTAGGAAATAGAGGAAAGTATACTTTAAAAAGGTTAACAAGGCAAAACATTTATTTATTGAGATTTTACTGCCTGCAAAGTGGGGCAAAAGCAAATTTAACTAGATATTACAGTTTAACCTGTTCTCTTAAACGAATCCCCAGTATCTCTCAGTTCCTGGAGACTTGAGAAGGCAGTGTAGGTGATGATCACCATGGCTTACATGAGTGCTATCCATGGGTCTCAATATCACAGAGGAGGCATGAATAAAGGCAATAGCAGGCTCCTACTCATCAACCAACTACCTTGGGCATTGCTCACTCACTGACTTTATAGTACCAGTTTTATCATTGGGAATATTCAGGCCTGGCAGGAACTCATATTTTTCTGAGTTGAATTAAGAATAAGTGACAGAGCTGGGCATTGGTGGTGCACACCTTTAATCCCAGCACTCAGGAGGCAGAGGCAGGTAGATCTCTGTGAGTTTGAGGCCAGCCTGGTCTACAAGAGCTAGNCTGGTCTACAAGAGCTAGTTCCAGGACAAGCTCCAAAGCTACAGAGAGACCCTGTCTCGAAAATCCAAGTAATAATCACAATAATAATAATAAGTGACAGAATTTCAACTTAATCACATTTAAAGACTTGATCTTCAGGATGGGAGAAAAATCTTTACCAACTTTAACTCATGCAAAAGGCTGATAACCAGAAGATACCAAGAACTGTAGAAGTTAAATACCAAAGAAATAAAACTTTTGATTAATAAATGGACTATTGAAATAAAACTTTTCAAGGAAGAAACAAAAATGGCCCATAACTATTTTAAAAAGTGTTCAGCATGCTTATACATTAAGGAAATTCAAATTGAGACACCATCCGTCCCAGTCAAATGACTACCATAAAGAAATCTGACAACTGCTGGAGAGCTTGGGGGAAACAAGGAACCCTATCCTATGCTTGTGAGAGAACAAATTAATACAGACATTATGAAAACCAGTTTGAAGATTTCTCAAAAAGGAAAAAGTAGAACTATCATCTGACTCACCTATTTCACTCCTTGGAATATACCCAGAGAACCAAATATTCTACCATAGAGATATTTGCATATTCATGATTATTGTTGCTATATTTATAATCTAAATGTCATCAGCTGTTGATGAGACAACATAAATATGAAATATATTATATGCTTTATATGTATTATATAGTATATATCTTACACTCAATATATGTATTTATTTATGTAGTATGTTCTTTCTCACTGTGTGCATATAAATAAACCTGTGTGAATATAGAACAACACTTCAAAAGAAGACCAAGAAAGGATGATATTAGATGCTGAATAAAGAAGATTGCAAACAAAGGGGCATATGCTTTGTGAAAGAGCATTAAAAGCTATTATTTATTTTCTAGTTCCAATTCTGTCATAGGTTTCCTTTCCCTTTTGTGATGGATAAATACGCTGGTTAATTTTGTTCTCCCTTACTCAAGCAAGTATCATGTGAGAAGAGGTAACACTGAGAAACTGCCTCCATCAAATTTCCTGTGGGCAACTCTTTCAGATATTTTCTTGATTAATGATTGATGTCCGAGGGCCCAGCCCACTACGGGTGGTGCCAATCCTAGACAGGTGGTCTTGGCTTGTATAAGAAAAACAAGCTTGTAAAATCATGAAGAGCAAGTCAGTATGCAGCATTCCTCTGTGATCTCTGCTTCATTTTTCTTCCTCTAGGTTCCTTTCTTGAGTTCATGTCAACTTCCTTTGATGATGGACTATAACCTGTAAGCCAAATAAACCTTTTGCTCCCAAGTTTGTTTTGGTCAGTGCTTTATCACAGCAGCAAAGTAACAAACTAAGACAATGAATATAAACAAAAGTAATTGATAGTGAAATTATAAAACCCCAAATGAAGCTTTATCACTTCCAAATGGCTTATCAAACTTTATAGAATTTCATAGAAATGTATATTGTCTGGGATTGGGGAAGTGTTTGAGTAGCTACTTAAGTCTAGCTTTGTGGACTTTTATACTTGAGTTTGTTTCCAGTAGGATAATTTTATTTTAAAAAAGAGAGAGATAAAGAAAAAAAGAGAAAGGAAGGAAAAGAAAAGTGCTTGAGTGTATCTGTGGATCTGTCCTTTTGAACAGCTGGGTGACTTTTCATCTGTAATGAAGATTTCGGTGGAATGTGGGTGTTGGCGAGGAAGCTTCTGGATCATGCAATGTCACTTTAGCCTAGAAACCCAAGCAAGGGCTTAAGGGAATGTTATCACTCTCCCAGAATTTTGAGTTTGAATGATCACAGGCCAGAAGGTGGCCCATTCTGATACACACACTCTGGAAGGGAATCATTTGACTCATGTTATTTCTTCCATGTTCAAGTCCAAATTGGCTTTAGCATTAGGAATATAACAGTAAAACTAATTTGAACACTTTCCCAATTGTTCTTAACTCAAAGCTCAATCTTTCAAATACTGTTAATTCATATTGTGAAGCTATAACTACTTTGGCAATTTTAATTTAATTTAATTTTTGTTTAAAGTTTGTTTATGCTCAATCTTCTAAATATTTCATGAGAGTATATTTTACCAAAGGCAGAGAGATGCTAAATAATGTTGCTTAAGTTGGAATGGCAAAACCAATGTTTTAGCATTATACATAATTTCCTCACGTTGTCATTTAAGTAATAACAATTTTGTATCTGAATACTTTGTTTGACATGAACTATACCCCATTCTCTGACAGGTTACAGAGGGAGCTCCAGCTGGATTTCATGTCTCATTTGGCTTTGGTCTTCGAGTAGCATTCTACTTTAGGGACCTAGAATAAATGATTCTCAAAGTAGCATGGTAATACTCAGCAATTATTGGAGACTTTTTCCTGACAGTAGAATGTCATTTTATACTATATATTTTTCTAGAGTTGGATAGTTATGACATATTAATTATTTCCAACTTGGTAGCTGGGCATACTTTCTCTAAGGTATATTACACTACCTTTTAATGTCCTTTGAATCTAGCTTGACCAGGCAGCTCCTAATTAGTCAGTTGGATATAAGCACAGAGGTTGTCTACAAATTCCTAGCTGTCTCATGAAATAAGTCATAGTTCGTGTCAGTTTTCTCAATTTATTGCCTTAGGATGGTAGTTTATGTCAAAAAAAACTAGCATATTGCCTAGGCCATCGCAATGAAGGTCTGCTTTTGTTTCTTGTATTTTTTTTCCCAGTTGAGCATTGGAAGTCACATGAGAAGTAGATTAAGTATATTTTCTATTGCATGTGGCCAAACTTCTAAATATGTGGTAGAATTTTGCAAGAAAGAATCCTGGAGCAATAAATATTAAAATGGAACAGTGATGTAGCTGAGATACCAGGCAATGAGAAGTGAACAATAGCCTAGAAGGTAATGTACTATATCCCTGCTAGAACACATAAAGGTGCCACACATTCAGAAGCTGAGCATCTTGATTCTTATTTGATGGTTTTAGAGAGGTTCTAAGTTAAAAGACACATGGAAGCTTCCACAAGCAAACTTATTCACACATTTGGTTCCCACTATGTGGTGGTGCACTGGAACATTATCTCTAGGAGATAAAGAATCAATGGGAGTGGGCCATGAGGTTTTATAGCTTGGCCCCACTTTCTGACCATTTTTGGCCTCCTGTTTCTTCATGATATGAAGAACGAGGAGTTCCAACTGCTATTCCTGTCACTATAGTGCTGCCTTCCTGTAGGTATTACTTTTTGATGGACTGTACCTCTTCAAACTGTAAGCAACATTAAATGCCTTCCTTTACATTGTCCCAGTGACAAGCAGAGCAACAAGTACTAAAGCTATTGTGTGGAGAAATTTTCAGTAGTATCATAACCTTAAAAATTCCCAACTAAAAATTGGAAATTTTCTCAATTAAATTATGGATTTCATAGGTATACTACACAGTGTAACAAAAATATCTACAGGAATTCCTTATACTTTGTTTAGTGACTGGTAAATTTGCACCATTAAAAAACTCTGTTATAAGAAGGGTTATGAAACAGTAGCAAAGTAAATTCAAAGTGATTTCCATAATAGAGAAAGCTTTTTCTTTTTTATAATAAAAGAAAATCCTTGAAGGCCATTCTGGACTGCTTGGGCAGTTACAAAACATCATAAAAAAAACAGGTAAACTTCATTTATCTCTACTTTACCCTTTCAAGACGGCAACTGGGGCTGCAGCCATCCTCTACACACAGAAAGTGTGACAGCAAAGGCAGAATTTATATCCTAAAATCCACACTTTTTTAAATCAATTGATATTGATAATTTAGTAACTTGACAGTTAATTAGGGAGAAACTTCTAAGTCACCATATAGTTTTGAAGCTATTTTTCAGATAAAAGCTAAGGTTCTACAATTAGGAACATGATAAGAATGAATAGCAGATATAACTGGACATCTTTGCATTTTTAATGTGTGCAGGTGTTAAGCCTATATGTGTATCTATGCACCATATAAATGTTTGATACTGGCAGAGACCAGAAGGCAGATGGAATCAGACTTTCTTTTGGGGCACCAGATCACAAATAATGATACAGACTTATTATTAATTATAGAAGCTTGGCCTTAGTTTAGGCTTGTCCCACTAGGTCTTATGACTTAAATTAACCTGCTTCTATTAATTTATGTTTTATCCTGTGACTTTTCCCTTTCTTTTATTCTGTATGCCCAACTTCCTTTATGTCTCATTGTGTCTCCTCAATTATCTCCTCATCCTTTCTTTCTCTGCCTGGAAATCCTACCTATACCACCTGCCTAGTTAGTGGCTGCTCAGCTCTTTATTAAACCAATCACAGCAACATATCTTCACACAGTGTACAAATATTACACAGGTAGAGGCATGGATTTCTTGGGACTGCGATGATTTTGAGCCACCTTGTAGATGCCAGGAATTGAACTCAGGTCCTTTAAAAAAACAGTCAATGTTCTTCACCCCTGAACAATCTATCTCTCAGGCCCTAATGAAACAGAAGTATTTTTGTTTATTTGTAAGATGCCAGGGTCCATCTCATTTGCCTGGTACATAGTTGTTAGCACTCTGCCCCAAACTCTATTCCCCACTATGGAAGCCCAATTCTGCATGTGATCAAGTTGAGGAAAAGTAAATCAGTGATGTACATTAGGGGAAAGCCAGAGAAGTGTGAAGAGAAAAACAAAATAAACATTCTATTTGAAGATAACTGAATTTAACCTGTGAGAAATCACTTGTGACATTTAAGTATCCCTCTCCCTTTCTTTTTGAGACAGGGTTTCTCTGTGTAGCCCTGTCTGTCCTGGAATTCAGTTTATCACGGAGCTCCACCAGTCTCTGCCTCCCAAGGCAGAGGATTAAAAGCACCACTGCCCAGTTTAAGTATCTACGTCTCTTAGCAGGAGGTTGCTAAAAGAGAAGACGGGTGCTGGTAAACTCACACATGAATGAATGTTGTTGCCTGGATTCACTCTGTCTCCCTGTATTTTTAAATTTATCAAGTCACACTTTAGACAATTAAAGGCATAGCATCTGGGAACAAATCCTTCTTTCTGTTCAGTTGATTTTGATAAGATAGTTGAGAAAGAAGGAACTTCATTAGAGTGTCGGAGCAGCTGAATACCCATAAACAATAGAATTCAGATACACCAACCCTGTTAATGCCCAAGAGCTAATAAGGTGGAGCATTCAGTGACCTGCGAGAGGGGTCCTCACACAACTCATAGAGGAAGTTCTTTGTGAGTTTACCAAAAGCCTGGATAACATTTTAAAGAGTTAGGCTTACTCTAAGCAGCTCTTGGGTTTTAAAAACTAAAAAGGAGAGGGGCAAAACCCAGGATCAGTTCTTTGATTGACACCGACTGACAGACATCATTTGCTATTCATGTGAGTGGCTTGGATATCAACAAAGAACGTGTGTTTGCGCTCAGCCTTGACAGCTCCTTTTCGTGGAGCTTCCTTTCCATTCTGCGACATGGACCATCCATCAATCTCTGTTTCATTCTTGTGACTATTTCCCTGCAGCCTTTTCCCAGACAGCAACTCAGAAAGACCATTTGCTTGGAGCCCCAGGAGAACCATCAAATCTCCACTTACACAATTTCCTTCTTCCTCTCTTCTTTCAGCCTGGCACTTGCTTGCCACTTGGGAGTATGCAGGGGTTGGGGCGGAGGGCGGGAGAAGTTCCATGAAAGTGGTTGATACTTAAGCCTCTAGTGATCTTCAGACATCCTCGCTCAGGTTCTGTCTTCTCAATAAAGGGAACTGAAAATAAGGATTCAGGAGCTCATTGGCTAATTGAATAAGGACTGGAATCTCCACACACTTCATTTACAATTCTCTTCTTATAAGAAGATGTTTAAATGGCCACACTAAAGAATTAAAATAGGGATTCCAAGAGTAAAGCAGTCATTGTGTTAATAACAGTGTGAACTTGTTGAATACTGTGTACCAGGCATGTTCTAACGGCTTTGTGAATAAAGCATTTAATCCACATTGCATTCTAATGAAGTCGCAATATTTTTCTGGCTTGGCAGATCTGACCTTGGGAGATGTATGGGTGTTCACCCAAGCTAGAGAATAACATGCTCAGAGTCAAAAGACCTCCGAAGGAGATTGCATCCCGATGACTACTGTGCTTCACTCTTTTGGGTTTCTCCAGTACATCACACACACACACACACACACACACACACACACACACACACACACTATCTGATACTTGCCCATCATGATAAGAATTTAGTGTTGTCAGTGCGTGTCTTAAGTATTTTTACAGTGCTGTGATAAAACCCTATGGCTGAAAGCACTCAGGGAGGGGAAAGTGTATTCCATCTTAAAACTCTCAGGTCACACTCTCTCATTAAAGGAAGTCAAGGCAGGAACTCGGGCAGGAACCCAGAAACAGGAACTGACGCAGAGGTCATAGAGGAATACTGCTTATTGGCTAGTTCCTGATGACTTCCTCATCACCCCTCCCCCCACATACAGTACCCAGGAGAAGGATAGGACACCACCCCAGATTGGGTCCTCCCCCATCAGTCATTAATCAAGAAACTACTCTCTCTTCAGGCAATCTGATAGAGTCATTTTCTCAATTGAGGTAACTCTAGCTTGTATTGTTGACAACAAAACAAAACAAACAACAAAATCTACCAGCCAAACACACAGGACATTTTTTGTTTGTTTTGTTTTCATTTCTTACTATGAGGTATTTCAAGATTGGGAATTTTACTATAAATAGACTTAAATATTTTCATAGATTTTTTTCTTGTGATGTAGCAGAAATTCAAATCAAATATTTGTTCCTCTGGACATACAAGTGAGTATACCCACAAGCTAACTTGGTCTTACTTGTGGCTATGTGAATGAGTTCTAGCAGGTGAAGACCAGCTCCAGAACTGCTTTGTGAGGCTGCCATTTTATCTATTTCCTTCCTTTCTAGGCACCTGGGATAAGAATTGTCAATCTCTCTCTGTCTCTGTCTCTGTCTCTGTCTCTCTCTGTCTCTCTCTCTCTCCACTCCTTTCCCCCTCTTTTTGTAGCCCATGCTACCTCACACAACCTCCAGAGTGCTGTAATTACAGATCCTTGCTATCATATCTAGTTATGACACTCCTTCTTATTATTTCTATTTATTTGGTTGTTTATTAATTTTTATTTTCTCAAGGCAGGGTTTCTCTGTGTAACAGTCCTAGTGGTTCTTGAGCTAGCTCTTCTTGACCAGGCTGGCCTCAAACTCCCAGAGATCTGCCTACCTCTGCCTCCTGAGTGCTGGGATCAAAGTTGTGCGCCACCACTACCCAGCCAGTTAGAATGCTCTTTCAAGCCCCGTTTGGATATGATGAAGAGTCTGACAGCTTAGATCCTGAAAGGGAATGGAAAGGAGTTGTCTCTCCCACAGAATGGAAAAGACTGTATAAGATAAGCAAGCAAGAAACAATGTACCATTTTAATACACTGAGATGCTATGATCTATTTTTTTTCAGTTTTGAGCAGTTAATCATAGCTCATATAAACAAAGATATGTGATGTGACATGCAATTATATTAATATAGCATATTGTTCTGAATTACTTACATAATGATTAGTCATTATAGAATGAGCCAATGAAACAATAAAAAGGAGACCCCAGGAAGAGATATTTCTTTTGTTATTAGTATTTCTGGAATTTAATATGCTGTTTCAAATCTTCATGAATACGTAAGATAAGTCATTAACAAAAGACATATCTACAAAATTAAGATCCTAGTATATCAGGGTGTCTCCGATGACTATAATTTTTTTGTTCATGTAATAAAGTAGAGCAGAAGACAGCCATCAATCTGATTCTGTTTACTTAACACCATAAAATGATAGCTGGATTGGTGACTGTCTTGTGGCTCTAATTTTTCTAAACAAGGCCTTCAGAGACTTTGACATTATTTTAAGGATTTCCACACTAAGGACTTGGATTCTTTATTTCCCTTTTTATATTTATTTGTTCTCTTTTAAAAGTTATTTGTTTATTATTTAGTGTGTGTGTGCATGTGTGTATGTGTGTGCACCTGTGTACGGGGGTCAGAGTTCAGTTTGTGAGAGTCGGTTTTCTCTTTCTACCATCTTTGGTTGAGGGATTGTCACCAGCTGATTAGGCTAGGTAGTAATTTTAGCTGGATGAGACTTCTTACCATACCTAGATTCTAACCCCTCAACCCCTAATATTTTATCCTTCTGGATTCTTTGATGGAGTTGAAGAATTTATAGTTACAGTGTTCCTTAGTTATGGTAAAAGATAAAGTAGAAATAAATATTGTAACTGTATTTCTTGTTTTAATACCTGTTTTGTTATATGTAGTTTTGCTATGTTAATGTTAAAGCCTTCTTTTTTGTTTAAACAGAAAAAGGGAAATGGTGGGAGGTCCTTCTGTCTCTGTGTGTTGCTTTCCTTGGTTAATGAATAAAGAAACTGCCTTGGCCTGTTGAAAGGACAGAACTTAGGTAGGTGGGGAAAACTAAATGGCATGCTGGGAGAAAGGAGGCCGTGTTAGGAGATGCCATGGATCTGTTGCCAGAGATAGACATGCAGAGACTTTGCTGATAGGCCACGACCTCCTGGTGATACACAGATTAATAGAAGTGGGTTAAATTATGATGTAAGAATTAGCCAATAAGAAGCTAGAGCCAATGGGTCAAACAGTGATTTAATTAATACAGTTTCTGTGTGGTTATTTCAGGGCTAAGCTAGCCTGGCAGCCAGGACAAACAAGCGTCCTGCTGCTACAAACCCACTCCAGCACACTTTGGTTCTAGCAGGAAGAGATTCATTTTACCTTCAACTGTGATAGTTAGTGTCTTTAAATAATTTCAAAATGTATTAAATCAACTATCTTATCATTGAGATTTAGTAAATTATCCTTTCATTTTATGTGACTATTTTAAATCCGCATTAATAAACCTGCAATAAAAGTTTCTGCCAGATAAACAGTGATAATTATTTAAGATATAAAATACTTTATGTAATGAGGGTAATAGTTTTACATAATTAGGAAAATAGTTTATTTTTCTTTTCCTTCACTTTCTGCTCCTCCTCCTCTTCTTTTGGCAGGGTCTCACTGTGTAGCTCTTGTGACTTGCTATGTAGATCTGCCTGGTCTTGAGTTCTGCCTTTAGCTCCTGGGTGCTGGGACCAAAGGTATGTGCCACCACATCCAATCACAAAAGCATTCTGTAACAGAACACTTTCTGAGGTTATCTACTATCATCAGAGTAATACAAACATGTTATACTATTAAACAAATAATACATTATTTTTAGAACACGTTAAAGTCGATTTGAAGAGATAAACAATGTATTACTTATTTTACAAACTGGCGAAACTGCTGTGCGCAAGGTAGCTTTCCATTAAGAAGTGGTTTGACAGAAATTAATGTAAGTGGGTATTTGTTCCTGAGCAGCTGGAAGAAGAGTGACTCCTTCCAGAGATACTGTAGAGCACGAGTCTGTTCTTAATCTAAACTGAAGTTTTGCGACTGTGGTGACAAAATATGGGCTCTTTTCAGTTTGGACATCATTTCGAGCTGATTTAAGTTTATCACATACAAACAGGCTTCTTGTTTTAATTTCAACTTGACAGCTACAGATGCTTTGGACATCATGTGTACCAGAAAATGAAGAACCCCCCTTATTTCACTATTTCTCCCCCAGTGAATATGGATATTTATTGGGAAATCAGCCTTGAAGAACATTATTCTTCAAGGCATAATCCGAACCCACTTGGCAAAACATGTGAGATGTCCCACAGAATGCACAAGTTTCCTTTCTGCACAAATCACTGGAGAATTTTTAAACAGCACCTGTATTCATGTATCAAACTGTTATTCTCTTATTTTTGCTGTGCTGTGTACTTAAAGTTCTCATCCATAAATCATTTTTATGGAATGAATGAATGACTTCTTTCATTGACCAAGTACGAACTGACTGCCCTGGTTACATTATAGCTAAAAGTAACATATTGCTAGGGTCTTGCAAAGAGGAAATGAATGCTGGTCTGTATCTGAGTGAAAGGGAGATTATTAAAGCAAAAGTCAAACCAGATTTACAATGGCCCAAATCCAAGCCTATTGACATTTTATTAGTAATTATTTAAGAAGTCCACTAAAATTTTTTGTCAAGGATTTTAGACAGTGACTGATTATTGTTGAACATGAAATAAACTACTTTAATACTTAATAGCAGTTATCATAGTCAGAGAAAATGATGCAGGAAACAAAATCTAAGGTGCTTATTTTTACCTTACTTTTAATGTGAGAGTTTTACTTTAGAGTAATTGGCACACCACATCTCTTTAATGTTCAGTAAACACTATCATTGACACTGTATGTAACAAAAGACAATGAAGATTAGAAGTATAGCATCTAGCAAAGGGGAGAGAGTTCATGAGGGGCCAGAGACCTTAATGTCCATCAATGATTTCCATGCTGAAAAAGACAATTATTTGTACCCACATAGCTATAATAACACTTTAAGAAATGATTGGAATGGATCCATTTTGAGAAGGATTGGCAATCCATCAATTACATAATCAAACTAGATGCTTGATGCTATGGAGTAAACAGTCTGAGTTAATGGCTCACGTTTTCACTGAGGTATTGAGCTGTATTTTTTTTCTGATGCACGTGGTAA
Organism: Bramus lutescens; assembly: GCA_001685075.1. Lineage (NCBI taxonomy): Eukaryota > Metazoa > Chordata > Mammalia > Rodentia > Cricetidae > Bramus > Bramus lutescens. Next base: position 37,138 of record LOEQ01009618.1, read on the forward strand.
ATATTTATGGATGCTAACATCTTTCATCATTTCCTAATTTTCTTATGCTATGCCTTCAGTTTGAAATGAAACTAATGTAACTTTTAAACTCAAGTTCCTGAATTTTAATATAGAACTTCTTAGATAAGGAAGTGATTATAGAAGTCACAGAATCTGGAATATCTTTTAATAATAATAGAAGAGCTATTTATTGACCTCAGACTATATATTTTAAAAACCTGTAATAAGGGAAATAACGAACTTTTGAAGTTGAATATTTAACTGTACATTTAACATTAACATGTTGTGAAGCCACTGACCACAAAGCTACTGAATTTATCTCTTCCACTTATCCATAATTTGTTCCAATAAATTTAAATTTATTGCAATCCCAAGATCAATGTTAAACCCATTTATGAATCCCACCTTTATAGTCAAACAACTCCCATTGTGTCTCCCAATTCCACCCGATAAATCCCTAAGCTTATTCCAGAATTGTTTACTCTCCACTGTTTGCATTTCCTTCCCCCTTCCAACCTGCCCAAGCTAGGGTGAGCATGTTTGCTCATAAAGCCTTTCCCGCAGAGATAAAGTCTGCCTTCAGTAACATTAGCAGTCTCTACTTCCTCTTGGGCTTGAGTTCTTTAAAATTAAGTCTGAAGCATGTCATAAGCATTGTGTAACTCATTGAAGGTTACCACCCTCCTTCCCCTTTTGCTAATATGCAAGATGGATAAACCCATTGCTGTCACACAATGGTGTCAAATCCATCCATTACTCTGGGATGTGTAGACAATATGAACTGTCAGCCTGGATCCCTTCCAAGGTAAAACAGTGGGGAACTATAGGACTAGTACTGTCTTTGAAGTCGTTATCTTGCCTCATTTCCTCTTCTCTAACACTGTAAGGCAGGAAGAGTCAGTTCTAGTATTCTCTAGTACAGAAGAGTAATTACTGCCAGCAACAACTTTGTAATGTGGTTTCAAATAACTCAGGAGTTTCCCAATATAAAAATGATAAATGCTTGAAAAAGTTGAAATAATAATTACATCATTATGCGGTGTGCCCATAGATCAAATTATTGTACTGTATCTCATAAATATGTATAAACATTACATGTTCATTAAAATAAAAATCCCTTTCATGTTGGTATCCATCAAAATCACATTATTAAGCAATTTACAATTTTTAAAAATTGGTAACAGAATGGAAGATTAGGCACATTGTAAGACAGCAACGAAATTTAGTCATAGAAATGCAGAAGGTCAAGGCTAAATGAGAAAAGGTTCTGTCTGATTATTGACAAAGGGTCGGGTAGAGGAGTAGCCTTACAGGCCGTGTGGATTGACTTGATCTCTTTTTCACACACAGGACCTGCCTGTAGAGTTTGTGAAGGACTGCATCCTTCTACGGAGTTTCCTCTTTCTGTTTCCCTCCTTCCCTGCTCCATGGACAGCTAGCTGGGTGTGTCTTGTGTCTAGGGAATCTTTCACATGGTTGTAGTTATCAGTGACAAACTCTAGGGGCAGTCATTCCCTAAGCAAGTTGCTCCATCTTGAATTGTTCTGGTAACTGTCTTCAGAAGCAGCTCCATATGGGCTCAATAATTCTTCAGCGTAAGACCCCTTAACATATTAGTAGATCAGTTACAGGGTCTTCTCTCTGTCTATCTGCTCCAAAAACACCAAACCTCAGATTCTGTAATAAAATCCTCACACTCTCTGATTTCACAAGAAATAGAGACCTCTTCTGGATGTAGTATTTTTCCAGTGCCAGATCCAGCCTCAGGCTTTCAAATGTAACCTAATTATATTTAACATACATTATTCCTTATGTTGCTCTAGGAACTCATTAATTTTTCAAGCAGACACATATACTTTTTGTGCCCATGAATTTGGGATCTGATTGTATTTTGCCTGTGTTTTGAGGACTTAAATGAGGTTGAATAAAGGAGTAAAGGATTCTTTTACTAAAGTAAAATAGGTTCGTAAAGAGAAATTACAGATAGTAACATTCAGGCTGTGGCAAGGCTGCCGCATACTTCTCTCATACAGGTGTGAGGAGAGAGAGAGTAAACAAAAATAAAGTGCAGAAAGAGGAAAAATGTACATTTTGGTGATGAAATATGTGGGTGCAAGAACCGAAAAAATATTTATTTTTAATTTTCTTAACATATTTACTTTGTTTCTTTAAAAACAAAATGAGTATTTTATTAGAAAAAAAGTGTGGATGTTGTTGTCATCCCATTTCCATACATGTAGATCAATGATACATATCTCTTAGTCAGTCTCCTATTATCTCTCATTCCTCTTGGCCTCTACCACTGGTCCCTTTCTTCCTTCAAAGATTCACCCTTCTGCAGCACGTCTTGATTATGTGCAGGTTGTTAAATTTTGCCTTAAGTAATCTTGAAAGTTATGTGTTCTCCAGCATATGAAAAGGTCAGCTCTGATGTCCTTTTCATTACCCAGGACCTGGTTTCCGGAGAGGATAACAACCACTAAAGTATTCATTTCTGTATTACCTGCTCCTCCACTGTGGAAGGAGTATTCTCCATAGTTATTTATATTTCTTAGGGTTTTTTTTAATTGATTTTTATTGAGCTCTACATTTTGGGGAGGGTTGAAGGAGAGGGGAGAAGCATGGAGGAAAGCAGAGAAAAATGTAGAGCTCAACATATTTACTTTGAAAAAACCTGTTCCCCAATGGAATGGACATTAGGGCCATAAGTAAATAACTATCTTTAAGATTTTTATCTATAATTAATAACTGTATTGTTAAAATAAACTAACATTTTAAATTTCTAGGACTACTAGAGGAATCTATGTAGCTGTATCATTTCTTGAAGTATTTGTGCTTTTAGATTATTTATTCAGTTTAATAATACATAAAACAATGAATACATTTTGAAAATAGCATAAAAAGTTGTTCAAATGTATTGTACAGAAATATTAAATATCTGTAACCAAACACTTTCCTGAAAAAGACACTGTAAACCAAGTTCAAAATCTCAATAAATCTAGAATTTTATGTTGTTTTACCTTTGAGGCTTTGGAAAAACTTTGTTAGGTAATCGTCTTCTTTGTAAGCAGTGTGTAATATTTAATGGGAAGTTTCACAGCTTGTGTTTCAAATGCCAATTATAGTTGTGTAAAAGTTCATTAAGCTCTACAGACTTTGAATCTGGTTAATTATCATGTGTGGTGTTTTTACTTATTGGCAAGTTTTTCACAATAAAGTTTATTTAGGAATAATTATAAGCTATAAATTAAGCTTTGTTATGTGTACATATCCATTAAAAATCAATATTGACTGTAGTCACATGTCCTATAATGGGACTAAGGTTAGTGGTAGACCAAGCAGTCTCATAAGATTATAAAAAGAAACTGAAAAAAATCCCTTCTTTTATTATTATTGATTTTTATTGAGATCTACATTTTTCTCTGCTCCCCTCCATGCCTCTCCCCTGCCCCCTTCAACCTTCCCCTAAGGTCTCCATGTTCCCAATTTACTCAGGAAATCTTGTCTTTTTCTACTTCCCATGTCAATTATATCTATGTCAGTCTCTTTTAGTGTTCTCATTGTTTTCTAAATTCTCTGGGATTATAGTTTGTAGGCTGGTTTTCTTTGCTTTATGTTTAGAAGCCACCTATGAGTGAGTACATGTGAAAATTGTCTTTCTGTGTCTGGGTTACCTCACTCAAAATAATGTTTTCTAGTTCCATCCATTTTAATGCAAAATTCAAGCTGTCATTTTTCTCTTCTGTGTAGTACTCCATTGTGTAAATGTACCACATTTTCCTTATCCATTCCTCAGTCGAGGGACATTTAGGTTGTTTCCAGGTTCTGGCTATGACAAACAAAGCTTCTGTGAACATACTTGAGCACATGTCCTTGTGGCACGTTTGAGTATCCTTTGGATATATACCCAAAACTTCTACATTGCTGGTGGGAATACAAGTTGGTGCAACCCTTTTGGATGTTAGTGTGGTGATTTCTCAGAAAATTAGGAAAAAACCTTCCTCAAAAAAATCTTTTCTTAATGATGTCATAGCTGTTTTGTTAACAACACATGTGTTTGTAGTATTTTGACTTAAATATACCATCTTCCTTGTCAGCCATAAAGAAATACAATACATTAATTACACATACACACACAATGATATTTGGTGATGATATTAATGTTTATATTATTCTTTCCTTTATTAAAACACTGTACATTTAATCATTATTTTAGTATATACTTTTGTACTTATAAAATAATGTTAACCTGCCTAAGGTAGGCCTTTCAGAAGTGATACTAGAGGAGGGACTTCTCATCATGAAAGGGGGCAGGACCAGGATCTTCACTGTGTAATATAGCTTCCAGTGGGACAAGAAGTATTCTAGGAACAGTAATGGCAATCATCTAGAACCATTGTAGGCCTGGGCTGGTGTGTGAATCGCTGCCTTCCTTTTTAACAACAACAATATTTTTAAAAACAAAAAAGTTAAAAGTAGGAAATATCTTATAGAATAAGAAATATATACAAAAATATACTCTTGTAAAATTACCCAAATTGTTACTGTATATACTGTTATAAATTACTGAAAAACCGAGAAACATCTTTTATAGACTTAAAGTGTTCTATCAACTAGAGATAATTGATTATTGAATCAATAACCATTTTAAATGAAATTTGTTCTGTCTCTGTTCCTGGTGTTTATAGTCTACAGCAGTTGACAATAATATCCTAACTTTTTCCATTCACCACCCAGTCAAAGAAACCACTGGACCTGCAAGGTTCATTCCTGTAAGTTCCTTTATGGATATATTTATTTTTATATCATAGTGTTAGTATACTCTGTCATGCCCAGATATGTTTCTGCACACAGATGCTTGCCATTGCATCACAATTATCTACAATATCCAACACAGTGATCTAAGGTAAAGGGGACAGTCAAGAAAACAGGTGAGACCAAACAGACTGGGCATAGTAGGCATAGGGGAATGTGTATACATCATTCAACTCTGTCAACAGCTCTCTTAGTGAGACATTTCTCCATCAGTACTTATTTGCTTCTTTAAGCCATCATATATGTATACAATGAGAATAATGCTAGCTCTACTACTGATAATATTAGACATGACCTGCTCACAAATAGTAATAGTCAATATTTTAAATTTGCTTCCCGGTTTTGAATTAGACAGATTTCTACTTTGGATTTCAGTCATGTTTTCAGAGTTCACTTTATAGAAATAGTGAGAAATAAGTAGGTTGACAAACATTTATTGAAACTCAGTGTGAAAGAAACTCAACAAATAGAATGTCTGACATATCATGCATATCATGTCTTCCATTAACTTGATAACGACAACATCTTCACTTAATTTGTTGTTCACTAACGGTTTTGATCCCAATGCTATGTCTCAGGGCCTTTAGATTCCCTGGAATTGTCCTCCTTTTCATACTCATTCTGACTTTACTTTCTACAGGTCTGGCAAGTTTCAGCATTAGCCTCAGATACAATAAGCTGTTTTTAATGAGTGACTGTTGCAAGTAGGTCTGCAGTGATTAATCAGAATGGCATTTTGAAATGTGTTATGAAGTTTTAGAAAACTTAGAAGACAGAGAAAACAATCAAATTGCCATGTATTATGTGAACTCTATAATTTTTTATTAAAAATTTTCACCTCCTCCACTCCTCCCATGTTCCTCCCTATTCCCCGACTCCTTCTCCCTCTCCAGTCCAAAGAATAGTCAGGATTCCCTGCCCTGGGGGAAGTCCAGGGTCCTCCCCCCTCCATCCAGGTCTAGAAGGTGAGTATCCAAACAGACTAGGCTCCCACAAAGCCAGTACATGCAGTAG
>LOEQ01009618.1:43299-60526 GCA_001685075.1 Bramus lutescens
GTTCATAGGTTTGTGGGTTAATATCTGGGTCTTCTATTCGATTCCATTGGCCGAATTCTCTGTTTTTATGCCAATACCAAGCTGTTTTCATAACTGTAACCCTCTAATAGAGTTTGAAGTCATGAATAGTAGTGTAGTGCCTCCTGAAGTTCCTTTATTGTATATGATTGTTTTGGCTATCCTGTTTTTTTTTTGTTTTGTTTTTCCATATGAAGTTGATTATTGTTCTCTCAAGGTCTGAGAAGAATTTTGTTGGGGTTTTAATGGGGATTGCATTGAATTCATAGATTGCCTTTGGTAGAAATGTCATTTTTACTATGTTAAACCTACCCATTCAAGAGCATGGGCTATCCTTCCATTTTTTGGTGTCCTGTTCATTTTCTTTCTTCAATGCCTTAAAGTTCTTGTCAAATAGTTCATTGTTCCTGATTTTAGTGGATTGACTTTGAGTTTCCCATTTAATTTGATACTAGCTGTTGGCTTGCTATATATTGCTTTTATTATATTTNAGTATAGGTATCAACTCTTCTTGGAAGTTCTGATAAAATTCTGCATTAAAACCAACAGGTCCTGGGCTTTTTTTGGTTGGGAAGTTTTTTATGACAGTTTCTATTTCCACATGACTTATAGGTCTATTTAAACTGTTCGCCTGGTCTTGACGCTAAAAAGAAATCTCACACTAGCTCAGAAATGAGTATAATATAGGGTTATTTATCTAAGGATAGACTCACAGATCACAATCCTATGCTCAAACGAGGAACAGCAACCAAGTCCTACAGCCAAAAGAGACAATGATGTGCACTTTACATGGGTATTTATAGTATAAGAGGCAATGCCCAAGTGGGCACGTAGCTTAAAGTCTACTGGCTCTGCAGTTTCCTACAGCACTGACTTCTACCCACCAACACATGAACATGGCAGGGTATACTCAAACACAGGATGAGCATACCTTGCCTGGACTTTTACAAGTCCCTCAGTATGGGTGCTGTAGCTAAGTTGTTTATGTACACCAGAACCAAAGAAACTGCAAAATAATGTTGTATGCTGTGTTTATTCATTGTACTGTAATAGAAAACAAAAATGCTATCTTTGTAGCCCATTCTGAGATATGTGTATGATCCCACGTCGTGTATAAAGTATAAACAGCGTTAAAAATAGCATAGGTCAGATAGAACAGTCCTCAGCAAGCAAGTGAGCCTGAATGTATTGCCCTCTCTCTCTCTCTCTCTCTCTCTCTCTCTCTCTCTCTTGCACACACACTAATCTGTAGTTCTATAGTTTGTTACCAAGCTTTTCAACTTAAAAACTGGGGTAAAAATTTCCTCACATGAGTGTCTATTGAAAGTTATTGCTTCTTGAGATTTTTTTTTTATAAAGAACCTGAAGTGACTTTCCATATCAGGGCTTCATTTCATCAACACCTGAGTTTTGCCATGCTGATGTGGCCCCCTTTTCTACTGACAAAATTCCTAAAAGCATAAGTTTATTTTGACTTGATTTAAAGAATATTAGAGACTTGATTTAATTCTTTCATACTTTTGGTTAGATACTCTAGAAAGTTAACAGATAATTCTCAAAAGCTTGTGCTTCTTATTGAGAAGTTGGGCTTTGTTTGTTATCACATTGAACATCAGACCAATGACTAAAAGCCATTGATTTTCTATGAGGAAAACTTGAAGAACAAAATCTATCTCTGGCAGAATATGAGTCCTCACCCCATTTTTTTAAGGAGTAAAGGTGTGACTATGTTAGGTGATGATGGCATTTGTCATTTAACAAGCTTAGATCGAGACTAAAAGTGTGGTCATGGGAGGTGAACTATCACTACAGTGAAATGCCAGGACTCTTCTTGGATAAAAGGAATTTCTAGTCCCTCCTTCTATAAGTCATCTCCCAGGCAACATGCATAATGTTATCCTTATCTTAATTTGCCCAAACTTGGATGTATGTTGATTAAAATTTGACTGATATCTCCTCTCTCACAAAATAATTTTAAAGTAAAACTGTCACAGATTATTTCAAACCTATTTAACTGCACAGTAGGAAACCCAGAGTTTTATTCTCTACATTTATGTTCCTATCAAAATGGCATAGTGTCTCATCTCTTAACAGTAATGTTATTTTCCTTTTTCTTTGTCTTTTGATGAAAGCATAAATGATTAAATTTTTCAAAACAGAGCAACCTATCTTCCTTTGTTTTATTTTTATGTCTCTTTATCTGAAAGACAGTGTGGTGTTGGTATTAAAAATCCAAAGCTAGATTCTGACTACATTGTTCATATTTTTGCTTCCTCATTTATGATCATTGATCATGGAACTCACCTTGTTTTTCCTTGATTTTCTGAGCTGTAGTTTTGAATGCAAGTGAAGTCCTAGGAAACGACCATGTCATGTATTATTGTGAGATGACATTTAGCACAGTCAAACTCTCAAATACAATTGTTTTATTATTATTCCCTTTCTAAATTGTTCGCAGAGATCAATTCATGTAGTTTTCTTCTTTTGAACTGTAATACATTATCTATAAGTAGTAAAATAAAATTCCTCCTAAAATTTAATGTACCAGTTTTTAAAGGATTCTATTTGGTATCTGCTGACATATGTTTCTACTTTAATATTTGTTAGATTCAAAGAGGCATGTGGTAACATGCTAGCCATGATACCACTAAGCAAACATTAGTTATTATAGCAGACTTTTTTGGAACATCAACCCCCCCAAAGCATGACATGGAGACTATTATTAATTATTGAAAGCTTGGTCTTAGCTTAGGCTTATTTCTAACTAACTCTTATAACTTAAAATAGTCCATTTCTATTAATTTACATGCTGCTATGCAGATCATGGCTTTTACCACTCCTTCTGCAAGCCCTGTTTCCTCTGCGTCTGGTTGTAGACTCTGCCTTTCTTCTTCCCTGAGACTTCTCTGTCCCCAGAAGTCCCATCTAACTTCTTCCTGCCTACTTATTGGCCATTCTGTTCTTTATTAAACCAATCACTGCGGCATGTTGTCACACAATTTAAAGGAGTATTCTGCAACAAATTGTAATTGAGAAAAATTTTGGAGGACATATTAAGATGGAATCATATTGCTATGCATTTAATAACTTGAAATATAACCTGCTATTATTTTCCTCCAGCTAAAATAGAGTTCCTATCAATAATTTTAGAGAAACATTAGTTTTAGATACTACTCAATAAATCTCTAAGACCTAAAAAATTTCCCAAGGAAGTTACTTTAAATGAAAATGCTGTGGCAATGGAAAAATGTCTGTATATTAAAGCCAAAACATACTTCTGTGACTTTAGACTTGAGAGACTAAGATTCCAGCAGGATTAACCAATTGAAGTTCTAAGCATGCTTGATAGTTTTGAATTAAGTTCAAGCATTCATTTTATATTCAGTGCCTTAGAGTTAGACATGGTTTAATCTATCAGTCAGATTCAATTGACAAATCACTCCTTTTTAGAACTACAGTGCAGCAAGCTGTACAGAGTATGGCGCTGTGCCTTTGGCAGGTGGGTAGATTTCCCATGAAGTAGACTTTGTGTGTCTGCATAGTGGAAACTTAACAAGCCTGGCCAGAGAATGCTCACTATGATTTAATCTCTAATTTTGAACATTAGCTCAAATTTACCATTAAACAAAGCAAAGACACAGTTACTCAATTACCAAAACATCCAGTTTTACATTTCCAGAAATAAAAAGAGAAAAGGTGATTCTTGAGATTTAAGTCAACTCTTTTCAACAGTTCAAGAAGGTGAGTCATCTTTTGAATGTATCGATTTCAGCTACATCATTTTGTTTGTGGAAGAAAAAGTGATGACATAAAACAGAAGCATGCTCTTCTTCACAGAAAGATGAATGGATACATGGTTCTTTCCCCTTTCTCCCCCTTCTTCCCTTTTCTTCCTGCCTCTCTCCCTCCCTCTGTACCTTCCTTCCTGTCCGTATTTCTTTTCATCTTCTACGCGTTTGTTATTGACGTGTAATAAACCTAAATCTGAACATATCGTATAATATTAAAGAAATATATGCTGGAAAATGGCTCATAGTTGTAAAGCTTTAGAACAAAGCATGCCATAGAACTTAACAAGAAATTACACAGTTCTAATAAGTAGATGGAAAAGTCTGAGATGGGGTAGGAGATCCTCCACCCTTTACTTGAATTCTTAGCCATACTATTCATGAATATGATTTGGATTTAGTTAAGTTTCACTTCATTCATTTATTTTGTGCCCATGTTTTTGAGAAAGGTTATTACACAATAGATGTATGAAGTTTAAGGAAAACATAGGGGACTCTATTCTCTCCTTCAACCATGTAGGTCCCAGGAATCAATGTGTAATCAGACTTGGTGGCAAGCACCTTTATTTACTGGAACATTTTACTGTTCCCAGGCATGATTCTTAGATGTATTGATGTCTAATATCTCACTTGACATGCAAACTCTCAACTCTGCTCTGAAAAGCTGAATCTGAGTAGTCTTTCCTAACCTTCAAATATGACATTTGCTCACATTTAGTCTACCTTTAGCATTTTCAGTAGTATTTAGTAGTGTCATGATATACTCAATGACACAAGCCATCTGTAACTCTGGCTGTAGGGTGTCTAATGCCTGTGACCTCCTTGGCCCCCTTCTCTCATGTGCACATACCTAGACAGAGAACTCATACTCACAGTAGAAAATAATTATAAAAAATGTAAGACTGAATTGCTATCACAGGATACCTTTTCATTGGCAGCCTGTTATGGCTTTATCAGAGTGAAAGCTAAATTATCACCATATACCGTAAGGCCCTGTGTCTCCTTATGCAGCTTCCTGATGTCTCTAGATTCATTCACATCTCTCTGTCTTTTTCAGTTCCTGTTTGCTGTGAACTGGATTTAAATGACACCAGGGTTATAGGCTACTTCTGTCAAGAAATGATGCTGGACAGTTTTTCCAAGGAAAGGCAACTTTAAGGTCTGTGTGTGTGTGTGTCCAACAAGAGTTTAACCAAGGTCATTAGTGTGACCCTAAGTTTTCAAAAAGCTGTGAGAGCCTGGCAGGATCACTATGAATATATAGGAATATACCATCTCTCCCCCTTTCTCAGGATCTATTTATTGTCAATAGTTGATGACCCTGTGAGTTTCTTCCACAGCTGACTGTTAGGTTACAACTCCTGTGGACCAATGCCAGCATGTATAGCTGCTAGGAATTCCTCTTCTGCTCAGAGGATGATATTTCATAGTCTATCTCTCCATCTTTTGACACTGCTTTCTTATTCCCTGGGTTCTAAGGGTGTGTTCTAAAATCCGTTTCTAGAGTTGTTACTTCAACTCTCCTTTATTCTTACCCCATTGTAAACTTGCTCATTTTATAAGGCATAACTATTTACTTCTTAAAGAATATAGCAAGAGTTCTTTCTTGGTCCTCATACTGGAGATAACATTATCTTATAGATTTTGTTTCTTTTGATATGAAGCAAATACAAATATTTGAAAGTAGCAATACATTCAAAGTAACTAGAAGTTTTTCTATGATAAAGATCATTAATGGTTTCTGGTTTGATTTTTCTAATGAGGCTAGATAACAAGATCATAGTCATGTTTGTCCTTTCATACAAATTGTGACAGCAAAATGGTTAATTTACGAACATCTGACTTCAGATGGCTACACCTGAGCTTTATGTTGAATGATTTTTTTTATTTAGACTATCTTTTTGTACTACAGTTTCCTCAAATGTAAGTGGGAATAAAAATGAGCTTTTCCTTTTAAAAATGTTATATTAGTGTTTTCATTATAAATATGTTATATGTAATCAGTATCTTTGGACCATACTATGCATAAGTATTGGTTGGGAGTGTTTTAAAACATGTTTAGATCCTGTACCCAGGGTTTTAATTCAGTAGATCCAAAGTGGGACATTAGATGCTGCATTTCAAACAACTTTCAGGTTGCCAATCAGTATCTCACTTTGAGAGTCACTGAGCTAGATTACACTGTGGTAACAAACAGTCCCAAACATTAGTGGGTTATCAGACAGATGAATGTGTATACACAGCAAAACAATGTGGTCTCTAGAGGGACACCCCTAGATACCAGAGGTCCTAGCATCCTTCCATGGTCATCACAGAGGGGAAGAGAACAAGATGAATCATGAGCTGGCCTTAGAATTTCTCACTGGAAGTGTTCACTTAACACTGGCTATTATTAGTAAAGTTTTACATAATTTCTGTTTCAGATAACAGCGCTGACTAGGGATAGGAAGCTTTTCGGTGGGGGCACACTGTGTCCTGACACTTCCTCAAGAGTACGTCTGTGGAAGAGAAAGACTGGCAAGGAAGGAAGAATGTTCTCCTCAATGCCATGTTGTTGTGAAGTAAAACTCATTTTTAGTTTTGCCCATGTCATTCTTGTATGACTTCAAACACTTTTCTTTATACAAAGGATCCTGTTTTTGGATTCTTACCAGCCTCCATTTTTAGATTCTATTTCTGAGCTCTTGCCTTCTGTGCCAACATGAGCACTAGGAATGATTGATTAGGAGATTATTTTTAAGTGCTTGCACATATCCTTTTCCATAGTACTAAGACCAGCATCCTCTGGTGTGAATCTGACAGGTGTCCTCTCTCTATTTTTTGAGTTTTCCTTTGCTCTGAGTCCCCTCTTTACAAACCTTCATCTGTGATTGCCCTGCTCAGGTTCACATCCTTTGCTCCTTTTTTCTAGTAGATAATTTCTGGGAAAAGTATTGTTGAAGGATGATAGTGATGTGTGATGCTACATTCATCTCGGAGGTATTGGAGGAATACACGATACTACAAATGTGAGTGCTTTGGACTCTGGAAAAGCATATCACAACAGAGAGGTTATTTTTTTCCGCTTTTACTTCACACAGCCATATTTTCTTTGATGATATCTTTGTATTCAGAAATTTATAGTGATGGCACCAGACAATTTTCCCTAAGTCTTCATACCTTGTTTTAAATCTCTTTTAGAGAAACAGGAAATTACAGCTGGAAGATCCTTGGATTTGGGGCCAGGTAAGCCCACAGCCAAGTCTCTGCTCTATTTCTCAACTACCTATGGGACTTTGAGAATATTTGATCTCTCTAGGCTAATTCTTATCTAAAGTAAGAACAACTGTGAAAAAAACCCCTTAATTTTAGCTAAAAAATTTGTGCATCACTTTTCTTTATTGCAAGAGCTGCTGGAAATTTCAACAAGAGGTGGTAAAATCAGTGAGAGCTACACAACTGTAATTAATTAATGAGATATGTGGGTCAGCTCCTTACAGTTTTTTTTCAGCTTATTTGTGCTGCCAAAAGATGAATTTTCAGTCTCCAGGGGCTAGGATTAGCATTATGAAGGATTTGAAGTGGTCTTTCTTTCTTAGCAAGACTTTTTTTCTTTTTTGAAATCTCTGTTCAAGTGGTCAAGTTGATATGCTGCATACTTGTAGATTATTTTTCATATTTTCAAGAATTTGTTTTTCAGTGTATATATTACATGGTGCATACTTTATCGTACTGCTTAAACATGGTTATTACTATGAAGAAAGTCAAAGACCTTGCGTTTGCTATGTAGTTTTATGTTTAGGCAGAGCTTCTATTCCAGAAACACAACTAGGAAAGAATGCATAAATATATTTTAGAGTACCAGACTGTGGCTGTAGTTGAGCATCTATAGTATGGGAAAGGGTTTTTTCTTGTCTTAGAGAAGTGGATTACATGAGCACCACAGTGGGCAGTACTGTTGGGCAGTAGTGTTATCTGGAAGATGGTGTCTTGGAATGCTTGTTTATAAGATATAGGTGGGGTGGGGTGGATTCCAGTCATGTTGCCCGAATGACTCATATCAGATTAGTCTTATCAGAAGACCAGACTAAGACAGAAAGGAATAAATAATCATCAGCTCCAGAAACTGCAATGTTAAACAAAACTTTTCAAAATACATCACTTTCTTCAGTCTATTTTCTGTCAAACTTTCAGAGTAGCCTCAGAAATTGGGTCCATCCCTCATGTGATGGATTTTCTTGGCACTGTGTGCTTTTCCTAGTAATTGTGTGCTATGATTTATACCTATACACACTTTTGTCTGTTTTTACTGTCAGTGTTCTACTAAAGTAGAATATCCAAGAAGCCACTGATTCATTTTCCTTGCCTGTGATAAGCCCCACATACATATATAAGTGAAGGGAAAAAAGCTGAGAAGTGAATGCCTTATGGCTAGTTCATGACTGTTTTGCCAGAGGAATATTTACATTGGGATTTGTATTTACTTTCCAAAAGCCCAGGCTTTAGCATCATAAGTTCTAAGGAAAGCTCAGAATAGCAGTGTAATGCCCCATGTTAAGGGGACCCTTTAGTTAAATAAAGCATTGTCTTCCTTGCGCTCAGGTCGACATGTGCTTTGTAAAGGGAGGGGTTGCCAGGCTTTCCAATCCAGCCATGTGAGAAGGAAAAATTAAGAAGCCTAATTTACAAAGGTAAATTTAATAGACGTGTGAATCAGTATCAAAATGTTTTCAGTAAGCATAGAACCTGGGAACAATTTGATCTTTCTTTCATAAGATGTTTGATTCACATTAGCTTAAGAGAAAGAGAAAACTCAGAGGATAAACATATAAGAAAGAGAGGATGAAAAATTAATGCTTAGCCAATGAGTTATCAAATTTAGTGGGAAAAAGACACCCCTTTCTTTCATGCCCAAGAGATACTGAAGTTAAGGTCTAAGCCAGTGGTTTGCAACCTTCCTAATGCTGCCACCCCTTAATACAGTTCCTTATGCTGTGGTGACCCTTACCATAATTTGTTACTTCATCACTGTAATTTTGCTACTGTTATGAATCATAATATAAAAATCTGATATGCATATGGTCTTAGGTAACCCCCGTGAAAGGGTTATTTGACCTCCGAAGGATTTGCAACCCACAGGTGGAGAACCATTGGTCTGAGTAGTGCTTTGTGGTCTGTTGTAATAAATGGTAGTGAGGTAGGGTAATAGAGTTTTGAGTGGCCCACCCTGCCATCATGTAAGCAGATCAGGAACTAATCTTTAAATCATGTTTTATTCAGAGAGAGGCAATTTGGAAAATCAGCAAGGACTCTTCCTCCCACAATATTTGATGGATTTCTTCATTTGTTTTGTGTTTAGGATAGTGTTTCTATAGAGTTCGCGGACAAAGGCAGTAAGTCAACTCAAGGCTTACTTTGGGCCAGCTGAACTTTGTCTCTTAGATCATTCTTTCCTTCTTTCCTTCTTTCTCTGAGTGGTACAAAGAGGGTTTGCATATATCAAAGCCACTGTACTTGTTGTACCTCAGCTGCTGTAGGGCTGACATCTAGATTTCAGGCTAATTCCTAACAAATGAGTCAAAGAAAATGTGCGTGCGCGTGTGTGTGTGTGTGTAGTTTCCTTTATGCAGAATAAAATGCAAATACTTTTGGTGTTAAAATAAAGAGTGAAGTACCTTCATCCAATGTTTATCCTTAGGAAAAGGTAGGCAACATTTCGATAGAACTTCTTCAAGCAATTACAGATTTTTCTGCTGATTCTTTAAGTGGCTTCCCTTCCTCATTCCCTCAACTTTTCTGTTAAAAGTGTGCTAAGCATCTTTGTAATGTTAAGTATTGTGTTGAGGATTAAGATTATAACAAAAGTTCAGAGTTCTTATCTGTCTTTTAGAAATTTCCATTCTCTAAGGGATGGGAGGCACTTGAGCACACCTAAACTTAGTGTTCTATAAGACGGAGACTCACAGATTGTTGCAGGCATCTACAAGCTACTTTCACTGAAAAACAATGATTGTTAACTTGAGTCTACATGGTAACTAAGTGCAGGATGACAGTCCAATACAGCTGCCTTCATTCTTTGTCTATCTCCTTTATTTGGCTCAGACTTACTTTTGACTCTGTGTAAGTATGATAACCATAAATGAGTGAGTTTATGTAACCTATTTCATCCACATTAAATGTTGGAGGCAAAGAGATATGTCATTATAGTAAGCCTGAAGTCTATTTAAACTCCAGGAATAGTAAATCCTGAGTACAGACCATTTTTAAGAACAGTTTTCCATGACAGAGAGGAGTAATTCTTGTGGGAACCAAACTGATTCCCTTGGGTGGCAATAATGACGAATGTGCTAACAATTCATTTAAGTACGTCGCAGAACCAGATCTGACATAATGATGAGCAGGCCTGCTTAATCATGCATAGTCTTACTCTTTTGTATTAATTTTTCTATTTAAACCTAAAGCTCACATTGTACTCCAAAGATATACTTGAGGTCATTGTACAACTCTCTTCTCTTCTTCCCAAGATGTTGAGAGGAGAGTTTTCCTTTCTCTAGTTTTGCCATTATTCAATTTATTAACTAATATATTTGGAAAAGTACCTAAAGCCTAGCTAGTCAGGGGATTTGCAGAGGTTCTGTAGAAGGCTGTGGGTTTTGAGCTATTTCATGTACTGATTAGATTTGGATTGGGAAAGGATTTGTGTAGGAAGGTATAGGCTAATTTAGTAGAAGGGAGCAGCGGACCCTAAACATCTAAGGCAAGGGAGTATATATACATTTATAAATATTATACAAAAGTTATGACACAAATGGGTCACATGTTAAGGCACATAATATAGACTTTGTAATATTTTTGTAACCTTTTTGATTGTATTCTAAAAAGAATTAGATATCAGTTAATGATTTTAAGCAGGGATCACCAAGTCTATTGTTGCTTGATACTTTTGTATTTTGCTAGCAATTCTTCTGCCATGATCTCAGTATCTGCTTAATCCACCTGCATATATCTAACTTAATTAGTTTTAGTAACTTGCTAGACAGAATTAATGTTACTTAATGTCTCCTTGACTTTCCTTCCCATCAATAGATCCGCTGTTATTTTTTTTCTACAGAGAAAACCAGTGTGTGAGTGTGTGTGTGGGGGGTGTCATTATGGTAATTACTAGGAGATATTAGCATGCCATTTGTTGGATGGAAACTGCTGTTTTCCAAATTATATCTGTGAGTAGAGGCTTTCTTAGGCCTTTACCACCTTCATCTCTCACCCGTTTTTGGTGTTGAGGACATCCAACTCTGCTGGGACAAAGCAATATTAACTGGAGCTGGAATCTGAGGCATCTATCCATTGCCAAATGTTTAGCCAAACTGTTCACCTGCAGGTCTTTTTAGAAGTCCTACATAGGAATTGCTTTGACAATTCCAGCTCATATCTAGAGATGCCAGCATAGAACCTGAGAAAGTTGGCCTCAAATCTAGCTTCCCCAAGAATGTTCATGTGGGGCCCAGTACAGAAATGAGGATATTAAAGTTGTCTTTGCCAGGCATTATCAAATCCCATAACTTAAGGGAATTATTATAATGATTATTTTATTCTTTAGATAATTTGATGATCAGGTAGGCCTAATATACAACTAGTCAGAAAACATCTGTGTTTTAAAAACACCTTTCTCTACTCTAAAATTAGAACAAATTAGCAGTGATGCTCATTAAAACTAGAGAAAATCTTTAAGACAAACACTGTTCATTTGGAGTAACTTTATACATTTGTTTGCTACATTTGAAATGAGATTTTGCGTACATTGAGGTCAGTCATGCATATAAAATGCTACATAAATATGTCAATAATTTTCTTTTTCTACAGAAAATTTAAGTACTGAAAGGAAATACTAAAATTAGAGTTACTCTTTGAAATGGAAAAAGGTTAAATATTTTCCACAACTACAGGGTGATGCTTCAATTAAATAATTTCTGATCATGCCTCAGTTCCTTGGAGTACCCTCAACGTCACCACGTGACTTCTGGCCATGTGCTCATTTTTGAACACACTGGACATATTGTTCACAAATGCTACATTCTGTGTAAATGACGAGCTGGGGTTCCTGGTGTTTCCATGCTCCCTCTCAGCTGTTTCTCCGATATCAACACAGGGAGGAACTGCGAACTTCTCCCTTTTCAGCACTTACCTTTCTTGTCAAAGAGTGCCACATCAAACCGGACCGTTTGAAATAAGACATTTCAGTGCCTCATATTTCTATAGTTAGGCATCCAACAATGCTGGCTCCCATAAGGTCTGCCAGGGACAACCCTTCCTTGCTACTTTCTAAATTCTAATGGTTTGTTCATTGTATGCCTTGGCTTACAGCTTCTGTACTCCAATTTCTACCCATACCCAAGCTTCTCTTTGTTTTAATGTAACCATCTTGTTATAAACATGTCGGTTATTTTGAATTAGAAAGTCAAACCATTTCATTATGACTTTATTTGCACCTGTAACCTTGTTTCCAATAAGGTCACATAATAAGGTACTGAGAAATAAGATTTGAATATATCATTTTGTGCAATTTAGCCCAGAGTATTACACGTTTCCTTTTCCTGGGCATATTAGCCAACTTTCTTCTTACAACTTTCTTGTTCTGTCATGAAATTAATTCCAGCATGTTTTGTGCCACCTTGGATATCATATCAAATACTTGGTACTTGGCTATAGCCGGATTATGTGGATGTTGAAACCCAAATGCATTCCTATAAGGGTCCTCATGTATGATTTTAAAGGTTTTATATAAAAAAAGACTGATCTACCATCTACCAGTAATAGAAAGCACATGTAATGTGGGACATAGCGACACTCATTTCCAATATTCCTAGAGAAGAATCATCTCAGGGAAAGCAATCAGCAAGCAGAGATAAGCCATACAAAAGAGCTCCTTTCATTATAGCTCTATAAAGCTGCTTCTTGCTTCAGTTACATTGAATAGCTCTTTTCTTTTATTTGAGATAATAAAAACAAACCACAACCAACAAAATTATCTAGGGATCTTTAACTTCCTGAGTGGAGCACTTGCCAAGGTGAGGATGTTCTTTATGATGCTGATCCAGAGAGTTGTATGAGGAAACACAAGTTTCACATGGGGTAAAACAAGCTGGGTTCTCTGCAATGTCCTCACTTCTGGACTAGAGGCTCGTGAACCCTGAATTAAAGAACTTTAGTTCTTTGTATAAAAGAGCATATTATATTACATTAAATTGTCAGGATCCAAAATAAGTTAGAGAATTTGTTCTTTTTAGAGAGTTAACCAGGAGATATGAAACTTCCAGGTGAGTAGTAGAAGCTTGATTTCTCTATGTTCCCTGACTCAACTATGACACTTTTGTCAATAGGATCTTACTGTCAACTTTCAGGGGGTAACCAAGAACAATGGCAATAGGCAGTGATATTTCGGGTGTCTATGGGACCCTACTGGCAATCCAAAAGAGGTAACTCATTCCTGGAAGTGAGCTTTTTATTTGTTTTTTTATTATACGGTAACTCCATTTAAATTCATTACACTACACTACACACACACACACACACACACACACACGCTTCTGCAATAGTAGGTTTCCATACACACGCTTCTGCAATAGTAGGCTTCCATACGACTAACATTTTCTTCTATCTTGCCTTTTAAGCCTGTAAATGAGAGATTATAATGCCAACAGCATCATGTACAGTGAATGACACAAAAATGTTCTCATATGAAATGTCATCTCTATTACATGAGAAGTATGAGTACAACTAATTCTTACTTAATTCTTGTTCTTTATCCTATTTTATGTATATGTGTATTCTGCCTTTTTTGTGTATCTGTGCATTGAAGAGTTATAGACATTTGTGATGTCATGTAGGTGCTGGGAATAAAACCTGGGTCCTCTGGAAGAACGACATGTGCTCTTGAACTCTCCAGCCCCACAACTGAATTTTTTTCTCATCATAAAATTTCCATAAAATCTTCTTTGAGATTATTTAAAAAATAGTTCCTGCGATTAAAAATGTCATCATGCTACTGTGAGAATTACTTTCTTCTTTCTTCTACTCAATCTAAGAGACTATATGCTTATTCACATTCATTAAGAACCAAAGAATGTTAAATGATACAGAAATTTCTGTATAACTCATCTTTTCAATTAATGCACCTGAACTTTTTAATTTCAAAGATATTTCTCTGAATTCACTTTGATGAGACTTTTTGGCTCACAGGTTAACAATCTCAAATGTTTTCTTATTAAATTAAGAAGTACCTGACTTTAATCTTTCCAAAGCTTATTTTCTTTTGTCATTTAATATGAGTAATATTTCTGGAAAAGAGAAGTACACAATAATTTGCTCTTTTTCTTGAGGTAAAATGATGTGTGATTCAATTTTTAAATTATGTTCAGTCGACTGTATTGTAATTTGCATCTCAAGGACACAGGCATGTTTGTGTAGTGATGTAGTGAATTTGAGTCTTTGCTTGCTTTTGCCAAAATTTTAATGTGAAATGAAAGCCAGAGATTTTTTTTTTGCAGACTTACAAAATACAGTGGATAGACACATTGCAATATTGACCCAATAATCTTAAGTACAAATAAATAATGTTAAAAGTGTTATTACTTAAAACAACGAGGCTCATGGGTGGTATGCATTGCATTTGTGAACATATATATCTCAGGAAAACTTATGGGAACCCTAATGGAGTCTTTATGACTCCATTAGTCTGTAAAGTTGGGTGTGCACTTTTCTCCTTGTGTGCTTTTAACATTTCCAATAGAGATGCAAGGAAACAGAATTGAACCTGGTTTTTAAAATGTAAAATAGATTAATTATCTTCAGTGCTTGCAAAGCCCTTATGAGGGCTCTTCTCTGGCCATTCCTGATACATTTTCAAGAGTCTCTACTTTCTTCTCTGGAAACTACCTATTGACTACCTACAGTGCAAAACTTTACCTAATAACGTATTTTGGGGCAAATAATTGATACTTGACATATAAAATGTAGATGTCTGACATGTTGGAAATGTGATAGTTTATATGGCATATGAAAATAAGGCAGTATCAGAAAAAATAGAGGGATGTAGATTTAAGAGCTATGGATTTACAGATAGATTTTTTTCACTCTGTTAATTTTTTTACCTTGAGAGAATTTCTAGTTCTTACTTTCATCTAATGAAGATACTAAAGACCAATGTATAGCATGCTAATACAAACAACAAAGCTCACCAGTTTTCTCCTGTAGAACTGCCATGCTGTACTCATGGATAGCTCTCCCCTTGCTACAAAGTCCCTGAATATTCCATCAGCATTCTGGCATAATACTTCTGATCATATTTATAACCAGCAAAAGGTAATAATGTATTTAATCTGTTAAAAGTGATCAACCATAGCCTTGGTGAGTAATGAGGCTAGAGAAGGCTCTTGTAGGAACTCGTTCCTGGAATCTATAATTTATCTGTTTGAAAGATTGAACAGTTATAACCAGCTCAGCAATCTTTTGCATTTCATATTTGTGCATGTCCACATTTCTCTTTTACATTGAAGACAGAACCATGAGATGTGAGAACAGTGTGATAGCATTTACCAAAGATTGTTTATGGATAGTGACCCAGTTTAGTTGTTCCCAGGCTTGGGAATCTCTCAGTGTGTCCCTGTGATCAGCGATGATGTCTGGGTGCTGTGGAACACAGTGGATGATGACACACTTCCTAAGCCTCTCTCTTGCTGAACGCAGCCAAAATGCTGCTCATGAATCTAAACAGATGTTTCTGTTGTTTAGGCCGATGAAGTTTATAGAGTGCATGTTTATCTTTTAAAAGAGAATGTGGAGAGTTCATTCAGTCTTCAGATCCAATCTTTCCGAACGTTGGACTGCCTAGTAAAGTTAGAGCAGAAACTGGAAGAGCACATGAAGTCATTTGGGGGATGTCAGAAATGATAGTCCTTTCTTAGTGCTTAGGAAAGAAAGAAGACACATGGAAGTCGTTTAAAATGGTTGATATTTCAAAAGACAGAATGTGGAAAACAGCTTGCATTTTAATCAATCTACTGTGCCTTCAGTATACGGTCCCATAGAAATCATTCCCCATATTAAATCAGTAAATGTAAAATAAAATCCTCAGTATTACCAACACATTTTTAAATGAAAGCTTCCCATATAATTAAGTGAGTCATCTCTGTTTTAAAATGCTAGCAACAGGAAATGATAACTGACATATCAAGTTCAGCATTTGCTGTCTAAGAGTTTTCACAGGGGAGACAACTCTGAGAGTCAATCAGCATGCGGCACTATAGGTCAAGTGTGCAGCCTTTACCCTAGCGATCTGTCTTTTCTTCCCCACCCATCAGATCACATTCTGATATCAGAAGAATTCGAGAATGAGTAATAGTAAGGATCATTTTCTCTGGGGTAAACACAGGAAGGAATGGATAGAAGTCTCTGGGGCCTTTCAAATGTCTGTTTTGCATCCGTCACGGAGCATGTAAGAGCCAGGTTCAGCAGTGATATGTGCAAGAAGTATCTGACCTAGTGCACTGTTACTGTTCTGAATTAATGCTTTTTGATTTGGCAATTTTCATGAGGATCCTCAAGTAATATTTAAAAAGAGTACTGTGTCACCAACTTTTGAGGT
Organism: Bramus lutescens; assembly: GCA_001685075.1. Taxonomy (NCBI): domain Eukaryota; kingdom Metazoa; phylum Chordata; class Mammalia; order Rodentia; family Cricetidae; genus Bramus; species Bramus lutescens. The sequence goes on from LOEQ01009618.1 coordinate 59,725, forward strand.
TCTAGGACTAAGTTCTAGGACTACTTGAGAACAGCTGATGCTCTTTGGAGCTGATGTGAGGATCCAGTTAAGAAATGGGACTGCTGAGGAAACTGGTAATATGGGAATGTCTCTGGAGCAACACGGTTGAAGGAAAGCATCAAGACAACTTACTAAACAAATTACTCCAAGAGCATGATTTTAACTTTGACTTAATTTATCACCTAGGGAACACAATGTAATCCTTAGAGTGATAATGTAGGTTATGGTTGGTAGTCTTTCCTAGAGTTATGGGGATAACCTTCACTCATAGGATTCTAAACCACCAAAATAAATGATCTACAGGTCAGGGGTTCAAAATCAAGTGTGTGAATTAACATCTGGAGGCTGTGGAGAATCTGCTCCTGGCCCTTCCCCTAGCCTTCCTGTGCTTGCTGGCAAAACATTATTTCTGTGGCTTGCAGATGTATCTCTCCAGTTCCTCCCTATCTCCACATCCAGTGTGATCTCCCCATGTTTCCTGCTCCAGAGTCCCTTCTTTAGGAGGATTTCAGCCGTAAGTGAGTTAGGGAGCATCCTTCCAAGATGACTGCATCTTAAACTCATCACAATTACAAAGATCCCATTTCCAAATCAAGTATCATTCAGAGATTTCCAGAGAATGTAAATTTTAGGGAGACTTTGTTCATCCTATTAGAGTTACTAATACTCTTTATTATTCTTTTATCATTTTTATTAATTATATTGAGCTATACACTTTCTCTGCTCCCCTCCACTCCTCTTCCCACCGCTTCAAGCTTCTCTCAAGGTCCCCATGCTCCCA